>MU694864.1:12786-28965 GCA_026770625.1 Nicotiana glauca | reverse complement strand
AAACTCATACATATTTTCTGTCTTTCTCTTTGACATTTTACTCACCTTCTTTCTCCAAGATTTCATTATTCACCTTTTTTCTCCAATATTTCATTAGTTCATGTGTTCAACAATACGTTTAAGCTTCCAATAGTTCTATAGTTCTATTTCTCTATAAAATCTTATCTAAGACCAAAAATATCTCAAGAAAAATTGAATGAGTTGGCTATATTATCAATTGAAAGGAATTACAACAGAAAATAGATTGTAAAAAAAGATTATTATCAACTTTATATCTCAAAAAAGTTAGAAAAATATGCTTCAAATAAAAATATTTCTTATAACTTTCTTTTAAAAATTTAGGCCTCATATTAAGCTTTGGCCTTAGGCCTCGCATATGTTTGAGCCGCCCCTGATCGGAAGAGAAAACTCTATTTTTTGGTTGAAATTTAAATTCTCGAAAAGAAGCCTAAAGCAAATGAATTTACTTATATGATCTATTTCTTTATCATCATTTACTCCCAATCACACTCTCACACTTATCTTTACATAAAAACCCTTAAACCTTTTCCCTTCTTTTTGTCGGCAATTGATACCAGCTATGAAATTGAGAAGTATAAAGAGAGTCCAATAAAAACACTGACTGAAAAGAATATCAAGAAAAAAGGAGAAGACCATATGGGGCAAACAATTAAAAGAACATACCTGAAATTAGAACATCGATTGAGAAGATGAAAATGAACGGAGAAAATGAAGAGAACTGAAATGCTTAAAGGAGCATTAGTTGAAAGTATGCATAGAGAATGAGGAAAAATAATATTTCTCTGGCAGCTGGAATAAAGAACACGTGGTTTAGAAGCAAATGAAACGGGCATGTAATTTCTCCAACATAAAATTGGTATTGATAAATGATGGTAATAGTCCATAATACCCTCCGATTCTAATTTAATTCCTTAGAAGCACACATGTCGAAATCAAGCACATATATAGTGGGGTGTATCCTGTATTTAGCACAGGCCCAATAGTTATTTAGCGTTAATTTTTTTTTTTCTGTTGTTTTCAACAATACTTTAAATTGCCCAAGGAAAACATCATGTTCTTTTACCCTGTTTGGTATTTATGAGATTTTCTTTTTGATGATACTTTGTTTATTCCATGAAGGATTATTAATATATTATCAATTTCCAATGCTTTTTAACAGCTCTGACAATTGATATATTAAACTTCACGTGAACTGCGATGGTTCTCTATTGTATTCCGTTTGCCCTCCCAACCTTGTGTTGGCTTTTGTAATACCCCGCAAATTCGGCTTAGGTATGAATGAGTTAAAGGAATAGTAAGGTTCTATTTTGGATATATAAAGTCCCATCGGGATGATTATGGGTAAAATAGTTGTTTCAAAATCAAGATGGAAAGTAAGGTGCATAAGATTTGACAAAATCGACTAAGTTTGTAGAAGGTCTGTCTTCCATCAAGTTTTAGTGAAAATGTGTAATGAATTGGAAAACCGCAAAGTATAAAATTATAGGCCTTTGAAATAGCTTTCCAATGATATATTATAGAGCCTGAACAGATCTTTGTGCAAAATGTTATGCGCGTTTTACAGAACAGTATGCGATATACGCGACCGGTAACGCGCCCATTAGCGCAACCGTGCTAATTTTGAGGCAGTGTTACTACTGTTTAGCGCGGTCAGTAGCGCAGGCAAGCCTCCATGTGCACGGGCGCGCTTGTGGGGGGGTCATTTTAAAGCCATATTTCGTCCACCACATCCCCAAAACGTAAAAACTTGCTCTAGAAAGGAGAACTCTAAAAAACCTAACTCCTTAAGGGTCCTTCCACCACCCAAGGTAAGTTCTAATGGTAATTCTAAGTTAATTATAATTTTTCAACATCTTATTAACATGGGTAAACCCTCCAAATCATTAGATATTTGATTGGGGCATTGTTGTTGATAGAAGGAACCCTAAAAGTCGAATTCAAGAAGATTGAACGTCAAGAAGGTAATATCTTCACCCTCTAAATGATTATATCATTGGATTAATGATTATAGACTCTAGTTCATGAGATATGAGTTGATGAGTTTGATAGAAAAGCATGAACGATTATAGGTTTAGGGTGTTGATTGTTGATTATTGATTAAGAGTGTTGTTTACCTTATGGGTGATAAAGAATGATGTTGATTATAACCATCTGAGAATTTAGAATTTATCTAGGAGCAAGAGAATGGGTTATTGAGTGTAGAGATACCATTAATAAGGACTATGAAGCTTTATATCACCAAGCGTTTGAGAAAATACTTAAGTGACCAAAACATGAGAATTATTTCTTATATGGGATTCCTTTGACTTGTATTGACATAGATTAAAGTTGAAAAGGTTGGCGAATGTTGTATTACGCTCAAGATTAGGAAGTTAAGGTATGTGAGGCTAACTCTCTATGTTTAGGAATGTTAATGATTCTCCCTACACTACGTTTCTTTTATGACGTTACTAATTACCTCAGCAATACAGTTAAGCCTAGTTCCTTGAATAGTTGTAGAACTTCTATTCTCTAGCTTCATAACTTGCTCATCACTTTCATTCTGAACGTTATGAGCTCAGTGCGTATTCAATATAGACTTGGACTTGATGCCCCCGAGTCTTAGTTTAGATTACTCAGTATGCCATATACAATTGAAATTTTAGTATTCATAATCAGTTCAAGAATACATGTCTCGGTCTAGTCCTATGCAGTATTTCAGTATTATGTAACTCAGTGTGATTCCGTATTCCTATGTTATGTAACTCAGTGTGATCCAGTATTCCAGTATCATGTAACTCATTATGATTCAGTATTTCACTATCATGTATTGCAGTATGATTCTCAGTTTCTGATTTTAAATTCTTGAATGTTGAACACCTATATTTGGGCCTGAGGCCGTAGTTATGTATACGTATACTTCAGCCTAAGGCCGTAGCTTGTGCACATATATATTGGACTCGAGGTCGTAGCTTATTCAGATAAACAGGTTGCTCATTATTCAGAAGAGGGAGTATTCATATCCTTACTTTCTTTATTCAGTTTAATTATCAATTATCAGTTTAGTTATCAGTTATCAATTATCTTTTCAGTTACCAGTTATCAGTTATCTTTTTTCAGTTATCGGTTATCTTTTCAGTTATCAATGCAGTTACCAGTTCTCACTTCAGTTTCAGTTTCAATAGTTATCAGCTTAATTTCAGTTTCAGCATTTATAATTCTTTCTTTCAGTTGCTTTACATACCAGTACAATTCGAATGTACTGACGTCCCTTTTGCCGGGGTCCTAGATCTCACAATGCAGGTAAGGATTTACAAGTCGATGATTCAGAGTGCTAGGATTCTCGTACCAGCTATTTGGTGATCCCCAGTTCTTTCGGGGCATTATCATTACTTTACAACCTTTCAGTATTTATAGGTAGTTAGTGTTTTTAGTATTTCAATAGAGGCTTCATAGACTAGAGTAACAGTTAGACAGAGTCTCAAGTTTTTTTATGTTAAGTTATGTTGGCTGCAAATATGTTTTAAAATTGTATCAGTATTTCCGTACTTTGATTTATAGCATCCATACGTTCAGTATATCAGCATGTATGAGTTTATCTTTCGCATTCATTATGTTATGATATCACATGTTGATTCAGCCAACCAGTTGGTTCACTCGGTCACATGTAGTTAGGCACCGAGTGTCGTGTTACGTCCAGCCCTAGGTTCGGGGTGTGACAAAGCTTGGTATCAGAGCACTAGGTTTAAGAGTCTTAGGGAGTCTATGAAGCCACGTCCAGTGAAGTTTCCTTTATATGTGTGTGCCGGCCACTCATATAAATGGTTAAATACCAAGACATCCAGGATTGACTCATTTCTTTCTACTCTAGATCATGCCATGAAGCTTAAAGCAATAGTTAACCTTCTCTTCCCATCGAATTCCAAATGTATTGGATGCCCAAGCGATGCGCAGGAGAAACCTAAGGTCCTAGAGAGGACAATTTTCCATTGGGGTATAATTATGGAGTACAGGTTGGTAAATATGAGATTTGAGAGAACGTTAAAAGTGGGATGCAATGGATAGTATTACAGATTAGAGCATAACCTTATCAGAAAGCACAAAACCAGTTATGATGTCTTATGGTTATCAGCTTACCTCAGTCACCAGTTATACAATCTTTCAGTTAGCAAGTTTATGGTTATTCAGGATGCCAGTTATCAGTTATTCAGTTACCATATCTCCAATTTTTAGTGGATCAAAATTCTGGTGACTGGTGAGTAATACAATAATGCATATGGGTGCTAAAAGAAAATGTAAGTAACAGTGATCATATCGAAATCTTCGCATATTTTAGGTCCAAATTAAGACCAAGACACATCGGAGGGCGCAAGAAGTGATTTATCAGATAATAGTATACTTTGAAGGATAAGTTTGTGTAGTGTATTCTTACGTGTCTTAACTCCTAGAACAACTTCATTTATTTTTAGAAATGGAGCCACAAGTTATATGATAATAGTACATATGCCAGGCCCTAACATTGGTCATTATAGTTTGGAGAAAAAAGAGACTAAGTGTAAAATACCTAGGAGTCAGAAATGCTTGTTATTATTAGAGATGTATTTTTTGTAGAAATCATGCAAATGACTAGAAGATATGATGTATGCAATGAGAACCAAGAACAACCAATATTGAATTTTAGGAAATGCTTTTAAGTTGTTTAGATTTATTCAAATCAGAACTAGAAGTACCACACTAGTAAGCTACTATAAGAAGCAGCTATTGATGTAAGATAAAGGATATGGCAGTTCCCCCTTAGGTTATGTGACTAAATGATTACCCGGGATGTTTACTATAATATGATTTAGTGTTGTATAGAAATTTTGGGGTTAGATATTCTAATTTCATTTAAGGCAGATGAATTCCCGAAGTGTGATCCATGCACATAGTTAGAAGAAAAAAAAGGGATAGTATGCGATCGTAGAACACGACCGGATGGTGAGGGAAGTTAGAATAATCTTATGCTTCACTTTAGTTATTCAAAATAGGATAAGAAAATATGATGCTATCAAGTGGTTAGTAAAAAGGATAGTAAGTAAGCTTGGAGTTTATATAATGAATTAGCAAATTTCAGCAGAGCTTCTAGAGATACAATTTGATTTGCTTAGCCAGGTTAACTCTAGTGAGTGGATGACAATTTGAAATACCGAACATGTGTTAGAAACCAAAGAGTTTAAGTTAAACCTGAAGTACAGTGATAGTGGGAAAGACAACTAGCTAGCAATAAGAGAGCAAACTATAGAAGAATAGCCTTTAAGAGTTATCGAAAGGGGTTTTCTCCAGGATTGACAGTGTGAACAGAGTTATTATTAAGATTGTATATGATAGTTATGAATACATTAGCTTTCCGTTGTGTGAATAATTTAGTTTTTCCTAGCTCAGAAGTAAGTTGTAAATTGAGTCGTTATTGATGTAGAGCGCAAAAAATTGTAGAAAATAAGGAAAGTTATTTGGATCCTAACAGAAACAGAAGGATCCGCAAGTATAAGATGATAGCTTTTGAATAAGGGGGAGATGATGGTACTTTGAGGTACCAAGATAGATTGTGTGTTCCAGACATAGATGGACTTAAAGAGGGAAGATCATGTTAGAAGCCCATAATTCCAAGTATTTTTCCATACAGTTTCCCCAAATATGCATCATGACCAAGGATATTGATTGGTTGAACGACATGAAAAAGAACGTCGCAGACTTTGTGTCCAATTGTCTGAATTGTCAGCAAGTGAAAGTCAAGCAGCAGAAAGCCTAGTGTTTTATCACAGAATACACATATTTTGAGTGGAGATGGTAAATATGGAGTTTATAATAGGATTATCTTGCTCATCTTGAAAGCATGATTTGATTGGATGATTATAAATCGACTTACCAAGTTAGCACACTTCTTGCCAAAAGAAAAAAACTACTGATTCAGTAGAAGATTATACCAAGTTGTACATTCAGGAAATCGTTTGATAGCATGGGACTCCGTTGTCCGTCATTTCGAACTGTGGTGCTCAGTTTAAAAAAAATGAATGAACTTTAGAAGTTCTTTCAGAAATGATTAGGCACAAATTTTTCATCCTCAGAAAGATGGCTAGGCAGAGCGCATTGTTCAAACATTTGAGGATATGTCCTTGATGTTAAAAGTAATTAGGATGATCACATACCTCTTATTGACCTTGCTAATAGTAACCTACCATTTAGTATGAAGATGTCAAGTGTGAGACTCTGTATGAGGGAAGTGTAGATAGCCAATTGGTTGGTCCAAAGTTGGTGAAGAGGAGTTGTGGGGACCAAATTTAGTCTAGTTAAGTTGATTCAAGAGCGTTTGAAGAAAACTCAGAGCCGCCAAAAGTCATATTCGAGCATGCGCTAGAGACCTAGAGTTTCAAGTTGATGATTGGGTGTTTCTGAAAGTTTCGCTTATGAAAAGCATTATTAGATTTGGGAAGAAGGGGAAGCATAGTCCCTCCTATATTGGGCCATATATATTCTCGCGAAGGATCGGTCAATTAGCTTATGAGTTGGAGTTGCTACCATAATTAGTGGTGGTACAACCAGTATTTCATATATCATGTATAACATTCAAGTTTCCAATACTCAGATACTCATGTCAGTTCAATACTCAGATACTCATGTCAGTTCACTACTCAGATACTCATGTCAGTTCAATACTCAAATACTCATGTTAGTTCAGTACTCCGACACTCATGTCAACTCAATACTCAACTACTCATGTTAGTCTAATAATTAGACATTCATGCCAGTTTATTACTCAGACTACTCAAATATTCGTGCCAGTTCAATATTCATATATCCATGTTAGTTCAGTATTCACGTATCCATGGCAGACCAATATTCAGTCAATGCAACATTCATTCAGTTCAGTATCGCAACAGTTCAGTAATGATGTATTCATTCAGTTCAGTATACAAATGTTAATGAAAGTTCATGTTTCCACCAGACCCATTTAAGGTCCGGAGTTAGCAGAAGTTACAGTTAGGACAATCATTCGAGGACGAATGATCCCAAGGGAGAGATAATGTAACACCCCATAAATTCGGCTTAGGTATGGATGATTTAAAGGAGTAGAAATATTATATTTTGGATATATGAAGTCCCATCGGGATGATTATGGGTAAAATAGTTGTTTCAAAATCAAGATGGAAAGTGAAGTGCATTTGACAAAATCGACTTAGTTTGCAGAAGGTCTGTCTTCCATCAAGTTTTAGTGAAAATATGTAAGGAATTGGGGAAAACGCAAAACATGAAAGTTGTATGCCTTTGAAATACTTTCCAATGATATATTATGGAGCCCGAAAAGATCTCTTTACAAAATGTTATGTACATTTTACAGAACAATATGCGATATACGCACTCGGTAGCGCGACCGCGCTAATTTTGAGGTAGTGTTACTACTGTTTAGCGTGGTCAGTAGCATGGGCAAGCCTCCAGGTGCGCGGGCGCGCTTGTGGGGGTCAGTTTAAAGCCATATTTCGTCCCCCACATTCCCAAAACATAAAAACTTGCTCTAGAAAGGAGAACTCTAAAAAACCTAACTCCTTAAGGGTCCTTTCACCACCCAAGGTAAGTTCTAATGGTGATTCTAAGTTAATTTCAATTTTCCAACATCTTATTAATATGGGTAAACCCTCCAAATCATTAGATATTTTATTGGGGAATCGTTGTTGATTGAAGGAACCCTAGAACTCGAATTCAAGAAGATTGAACGTCAAGAAGGTAATATCTTCACCCTCTAATTGATTATATCATTGGATTAATGATTATTGACTCTAGTTCATGAGATATGAGTTGATGAGTTTGATAGAAAAGCATGAATGATTATAGGTTTAGGGTGTTGATTGTTGATTATTGATTAAGAGTGTTCTTTACCTTATGGGTGATAAAGAATGATGTTGATTATAACCATTTGAGAATTTAGAATTTATCTAGGAGCAAGAGAATGGGTTATTGGGTGTAGAGACACCATTAATAAGGACTATGAAGCTTTATATCACTAAGCATTTGAGAAAATGCTTAAGTGACCAAAACATGAGAATTATTGCTAATATGGAATCCTTTTGACTAGTATTGATATATATTAAAGTTGAAGGCAAATGTTGTATTATGCTCAAAATCAGGAAGTTAAAGTATGTGAGGCTAACTCTCTATGTTTGGGAATGTTAATGATTCTCCCTACACAACGTTTGTTTTATGACGTTACTAATTGCCTCAAAAATACAATTAGGCCTAGTTCCTTGAATAGTTGTAGAACTTCTCTTCTCTAGCTTCATAACTCGCTCACGACTTTCATTCTGAATGTTGTGAGCTCAGTGCGTATTCAATATAGACTTGGGTTTGATGCCCCCGAGTCTTAGTATAGATTACTCAGTATGCCATATACAGTTGAAATTTTAGTATTCATAATCAGTTCAAGAATACATGTCTTTGTCTAGTCCTATTCAATACTCCAGTATTATGTAACTCAGTGTAATTCAGTATTTCTATATTATGTAACTCAGTGTGATCCAGTATTTCAGTGTCATGCAACTCATTGTGATTCAGTATTTCACTATCATGTATTGCAATTTGTTTCTCAGTTTCTAATATAAAATTCCTAAATGTTGAACACCTCTCTTTGGTCCTGAGGCCATAGTTTATGTTTTATGCATGTTAAGGCCCGAGGCCATAGTTTATGCTTTATGCATTTTTGGGCTTGAGGCCGTAGTTATGTGTAACACCCCGTAAATTCGGCTTGGGTGTGAATATGATAAATGAGTGGTAAGGTTATATTTTGAACATGTAAATTCCCAACGGGATGATTGTGGGTAAAGTAGTCATTTCAAAAATCAAGATGGAAAGAGAGGTGCATAAAATTTGATAAAATCGACTAAGTTGCAGAAAGTCTGTCTTCCATCAAGTTTTACTGATAATATGTACGGAATTGGAGAAAACGCAAAGCATGAACGTTGTAGGACTTTGAAATATCTTTCCAACGACATATTATGAAGCCCGAGTAGATCTCTGTGCAAAATGTTATGTGTGTTTTTCGGAACAGTACACGTATGCGCGAACACTAGCGCGAACAAGCCTCCAGGTGCGCGAACTCACACGTGGGAGGCAGTGTTACTACCGTTGAGCGCGAACTCTAGCGCTAACAAGCCTCCAGGTATGCGAACTCGCGAGTGGGGTGTCATTTTAAAGTTATATTTCGTCCCCCACAGCCCCAAAACATAAAAACTTACTCTAGAAAGGGGAACTCTCAAAAACCTAACTCCTTAAGGGTCCTTGCACCACCCAAGGTAAGTTCTAATGGTAATTCTAAGTTAATTTCACTTTTCCAACATCTTATTAACATGGGTAAACCCTCCATATCATTAGATATTCGATTGGGACATCATTGTTGAGAGAAGGAAGCCTAGAACTCGAAAATCAAGGGTTTGAACTACGAAAAGGTAATGTCTTCACCCTCTAATTGATTCTAGCATTGGTTTAATGATTATAAATCATTGTTCATGAGACATGAGTTGTTGGGGTTAATAGAAAAGTATGAACGATTATAGGGTTGGGGTGTTGAGTGTTGATTATTGGTTAAGAGTGTTGTTTTCCGTATGGATGATGAAGAATAATGTTGGTGTAATCATTTTAGACCTTAGAATTTATCTAGGAACAAGAGAATGGGCTGTTGGGTGTAGCGAAACCAATAATAAGGACTATGAAGCTTTATTTTTACCAAGTGTTTGACAAAATGCTTAAGTGACCAAAACATGAGCATTATAGCTAATGTGGAATCCCTTTGAGTTGTATTGCTATAGATTAAAGTTGAAAGGATTGACAAACGTTATATTACGCTCAAGAGCAGGAACTTAAGGTATATAAGGCTAACCCTTTACGTTTGAAAATGTCTATGGTTCTCCCTACGTCCCATTCATTATGATCATGACCAGTTTCCTCAGTAAGGGACTATGCCCTGTACAGTAGTAGGACTTCTATTCTCTAGATGACATAGTCTCATAATCATTCGATATTCTATGAGTTTCATTTATGACAAATCAACTTATTATGAATACTCATCTTAGTCTAATCCTACTTACTATTCTAGTATCATATAACCGAGTATGGATCATTATTTCAGTATCATGTATTGTAATATCATTCTCAGTTCCTGATTTTATATTCGTGAATGTTGAACACCTGTATTTGGGCCTGAGGCTGCAGTTTATGCTTTATGCATCTTTGGGCCTGAGGCCGCAGTTGTGTATACGTATACTTGGGCCCGAGGCCACAGTTGTGCATATATATATGTATATGTTGGGCCAGAGGCCGCAGTTTAATATTCAGTTAAACAGGTTGTTCATCATTCAAAAGAGGAAGTATTCACATCCTTACTTCCTTGTTCAGTTATTAGTTTATCAGCTAGAAGTTCAGTTTCAGTTCCAGTATTTACAGCTCTTTTGTTCAGCTATTTTACATACCAGCACAATTCAAATATACTGACGTCCCTTCTGTCCGGGGCCTGCATCTCGTGATGTAGTTAACGATTTTTAGGTTGACGATTCTGCTTGTTAGGACATCTCACATCAGCTGTTGGTGAGCCCCAATCTTTCGAGGCCTTATCTTTTTTTTGTTTTAGTCATTATAGTATTTCAGTTAATAAGGAATACCGGGGACCTTGTCCCGGGTCAACAGTTGGTATTTTCGGTATTCCTTAGAGGCTTCGTAGACTATAACGCAGTCAGTCAGATATTAGCAGGCTTTCATGTGTTAGCCTTGTCGGCTACTTGTTTATACTTGCAAATCTTTCAGCATTTTCCACATCTATGGTATTTCAGTTAGACTGTTTAGCAGATTATCATGTTTTATATTTACCTCTAGCTCATAGTTATACCACATGTTGATCCAGCCATACAGTTGGTTCACTCGGTCACATGCAATCAGCCACCGAGTGCTGTGTTACGTCCAGGCCATGGTTCAAGGCGTGACATTATGTATACGTATACTTGGTCCCAAGGCCGTAGCTTGTGCACACATATATATTGGGCCCGAGGCCGTAGCTTATTCAGATAGATAGGTTATTCATCATTCAGAAGAGGGGGAATTCATATTCTTACTTCCTTTATTCAGTTCAGTTGCCAGTTATTAGTTATCTTTTCAGTTATCAGTTCAGTTGCCAGTTATTAGTTATCAGTTATCTTTTCAGTTATCAGTTCAGTTATTAGTTATCTTTTCAGCTATCGGTTCAGTTACTAGTTCTCACTTCAGTTTCGGTTTCAATAGTTATCATTTCAGTTATCAGTTTAGTTTCATTTTCAACATTTATAATTCTTTCTTTTAGTTGCTTTACATACCAGTACAATTCAAATGTACTGATGTCGCTTTTGCCGGGGGCCTGCATCTCACAATGCAGGTAAGTATTTACAGGTCCATGATTCAGAGCGCTAGGATTCTCGTACCAGCTATTTGGTGATCCCCAGTTCTTTCGGGGCATTATCATTACTTTACATCCTTTTTGTATTTACAGATAGTTAGTGTTTTCAGTACTTTAATAGAGGCTTCATAGACTAGAGTAACAGTTAGACAGAGTCTCAACTTTTTTATATTAAGCTATGTTGGCTGCAAATATGTTTCAAAATTGTATCAGTATTTCCGTACTTTGATTTATAGCATCCATAATTTCAGTATATCAGCATTTATTAGTACCCTCTTCCCAGAATAGATGATTTATTTGATCAACTTCAGGGTGCCCAGTGTTATTCCAAGATTGACCTCAGATCGGGATACCATCAGTTGAAGGTTAAGGAAGTTGATATTCCAAAAATAGCTTTTAGGACTCGATATGGGCATTTCAAATTTTTGGTAACGTCATTTGGTTTAACGAAT
This sequence comes from Nicotiana glauca, assembly GCA_026770625.1. Classification (NCBI taxonomy): domain Eukaryota; kingdom Viridiplantae; phylum Streptophyta; class Magnoliopsida; order Solanales; family Solanaceae; genus Nicotiana; species Nicotiana glauca. The sequence goes on along the minus strand of MU694864.1, from coordinate 17,067 downwards.
GCACCAGCAGCATTCGTGGACCTTATGAATAGGGTCTTCAAGCCTTATCTTGATTTGTTTGTTATCGTGTTTATTGATGACATCTTGATTTATTCCTGTAGCGAGACTGACCATGCAGAACATTTCAGAATTGTGTTGCAGACACTGCAGGATCACAAGCTATATGCAAAATTTTCCAAGTGTGAATTTTGATTGAAATCAGTTGCGTTTTTGGGCCATGTCATCTCAGGGGAAGGCGTGAAGGTGGACTCTCAGAAAATAGAGGCAGTGAAGAATTGGCCTAGACCCACCTCAGTATCCGATATAAGAAGTTTCTTGGGTCTAGCAGGCTATTACAGGCGTTTCGTAGAGGGATTTCTTCTATCTCGTCCCTTTTGACAATACTAACTCAGAAGAAAGTCAAGTTTCAATGGTCGGATGCGTGCGAGAAAAGTTTTGAGGAGTTAAAGAAGAGGTTGACTTCAGCTCCAGTCCTGACACTACCGGAAGGAACCGAAGGGTTCGTTGTTTATTGTGATGCTTCAAGGGTTGGTCTTGGGTGTGTATTAATGTAGCACGGAAAAGTCATAGCCTATGCATCGAGACAACTCAAGGCTCATGAGAAGAATTATCCTACTCATGATCTTGAATTAGCAGCTGTGGTGTTTGCGCTTAAGATCTGGCACCATTATTTGTATGGGGTACATGTTGACATTTTTACAGATCACAAGAGCCTCCAGTACATCTTCAAGCAAAGAGAATTAAATCTACGTCAGAGAAGGTGGCTCGAATTACTTAAAGATTATGATGTTGATATCCTCTATCATCCAGGAAAAGCAAATGTTGTAGCCGATGCTCTCAGTCAGCATTCTATGGGCAGCTTAGCTCATGTTGAGGCAGATAAGCAAGCTATGGTGAAGTAAGTCCACCGCTTAGCAAGTCTAGGAGTTCGATTTTTGGACTCCGAAGATGGTGGCGTTGTTCTCCAGAACAGGGCTGAATCCTCCTTCGTAGCTGAAGTGAAGGAAAAACAGTTCAGTGATCCCTACTTATTGCAGCTGAAGGAGGGAATTCACAAACAAGACTATGGCTTTTGAACAAGGGGGAGATGATGGTACCTTGAGATACAGAGGCAGACTATGTGTTCCAAACATAAATGGGCTCAGAGAGAGGATTATGTCAGAAGCCCACAATTCTAGGTATTCTATCCACCCAGGTTCCACAAAGATGTATCACGATCTTAAGGAGGTTTATTGGTGGAACGATATGAAAAAGAATATAGCAGATTTCGTGGCTAAGTGTCCAAATTGCCAGCAGGTGAAAGTCGAACACCAGAGGCCTGGCGGTTTAACTCAGGATATAGAAATTCCCATTTGGAAATGGGAGATGATAAACATGGACTTCAGAACCAGTCTACCTCGCTCGTTCCAGAAGCATGATTCGATTTGAGTGATTGTAGACCGACTTACCAAGTCAGCTCACTTATTGCTAGTAAAGGATACAGATTCGGCCGAGGATTATGCTAAGTTGTATATCAAAGAAATTGTCCGATTGCATGAGACTCCCTTGTCCATCATCTCAGATCGTGGTGCGCAGTTCACAACAAACTTTTGGAAATCCTTTTAGAATGGATTGGGTACAAGGATGAACCTCAGCACCGCTTTTCATCCTTAGACAGATGGACAGGCGAAATGCACCATTCAGACTCTGGAGGATATGTTGAGGGCGTGTGTTATTGATTTTAAAGGTAGTTGGGACGATCATCTACCTCTCATTGAGTTTGCTTACAATAATAGCTATCACTCCAGTATCAAGATGGCACCGTACGAAGCTTTGTATGGGCAAAGGTGCAGATCACCAATTGGTTGGTTCGAAGTCGGATAAACGGAGTTGTTATGACCCAATTTGGTCTATCAGACTATGGAGAAAGTCAACTTAATACAAAGGCATTTGAAGATGGCTCAAAGTCGCCAAAAGTCCTATTCGGATGTGCGGCATAGGGACTTAGAGTTCCAAGTTGATGATTGAGTGTTTTTGAAAGTATCGCCCATGAAAGGCATTATGAGATTTGGGAAGAAGGGGAAACTTAGTCCCCGCTATATTGGTCCATATAGAATCCTACGAAGGATCGGGCAAGTGGCTTATGAGTTGGAATTGCCACAAGAACTAGCTGCCGTACACCCAGTGTTCCATGTGTCCATGTTGAAGAAATTCATGGGAGACCCGTCACTTGTGGTTCCTACAGAGATTATAGGGGTTAAAGACAGCCTATCTTATGAAGAAATTCCAGTAGCTATTCTTGATCATCAAATTTGCAAGCTCAGAACTAAGGAAATTGCTTTAGTAAAAGTGCTTTGGAGGAATCAAAAGATTGAAGAGGCTACATGGGAAGCCGAGTAGGACATGAAGTCCATATATCCCCATCTCTTTGAAGGACAAAAAGAAAATGTGGAAGGTAATTGACCTTTCCATTCAGTTCTTATATTATTATCTCCATGTTCTTCAGTATTTACTCAGCTTAGTATTTAGTGATCACGTGCTCATTCAGTTGGATACACATGTATTCATGATATTTAAATATTCGCATATCATCATCACACCTATTTAATGTCCATAGATAGTCGTAGCTGCAACTAGGACCATCATTCGAGGACGAATGATCCCAAGGGGGAGATAATGTAACACCCCGTAAATTTGGCTTATGTGTGAATATGGTAAATGAGCGGTAAGGTTATATTTTCAACATGTGAAGTCCCAACGGGATTATTATGGGTAAAATAGTTATTTCAAAAATCAAGATGGAAAGAGAGGTGCATAAGATTTGAAAAAATCGACTAAGTTGCAGAAGGTCTGTATTCAATCAAGTTTTACTGAAAATCTGTATGGAATTGGGGAAAACTCAAAGCATGAAAGTTGTATAACTTTGAAATATTTTTCCAACGATATATTATGGAGCCCAAGCGGATCTTTGTGCAAACGTTATGTGTGTTTTTCGGAACAATACGCGTATGCGCGAACACTAGCGCGAACAAGCCTCCAGGTGCGCGAACTCGCGCGTGGGAGACAGTGTTACTGCCGTTGAGCGTGAACTCTAGCTCTAACAAGCCTCCAGGTACGCGAACTCGCGAGTGAGGGGTCATTTTAAGGCTATATTTCGTCCCCCACAGCCCCAAAACATAAAAACTTACTCTAGAAAGGGGAACTCTCAAAAACCTAACTCCTTAAGGGTCCTTCCACCACCCAAGGTAAGTTCTAACGGTGATTCTAAGTTAACTTCACTTTTCCAACATCTTATTAACATGGGTAAACCCTGCATATCATTAGATATTCGATTGGGACATCATTGTTGAGAGAAGGAAGCCTAGAACTCGAAAATCAAGGGTTTGAACTTCGAAAAGGTAATGTCTTCACCCTCTAATTGATTCTAGCATTGGTTTAATGATTATAAATCCTAGTTCATGAGACATGAGTTGTTGGGGTTGATAGAAAAGCATGAACGATTATAGGGTTGGGGTATTGAGTGTTGATTATTGGTTAAGAGTGTTGTTTGCCTTATGGGTGATGAAGAATAATGTTGGTGTAATCATTTGAGACCTTAGAATTTATCTAGGAATAAGAGAATGGGTTGTTGGGTGTAGAGACACCAATAATAAGGACTATGAAGCTTTATTTTTACCAAGTGTTTGCAAAATGCTTAAGTGACCAAAACATGAGCATTATAGCTAATGTGGAATCCCTTTGACTTGTATTGCTATAGATTAAAGTTGAAAGGATTGACAAACGTTGTATTACGCTCAAGATCAGGAAGTTAAGGTATGTAAGTCTAACCCTTTACGTTTGAAAATGTCTATGGTTCTCCCTACGTCCCATTCATTATGATCATGACCAGTTTCCTCAGTAAGGGACTATGCCTTAGTTCCCTGTACAGTAGTAGGACTTCTATTCTCTAGATGGCATAGTCTCATAATCATTCAATATTCTATGAGTTTCAGTTATGACAAATCAACTTATTATGAATACTCATCTCAGTCTAATCCTATTTACTATTCTAGTATCATATAACCGAGTATGGATCATTATTTCAGTATCATGTATTATAATATGATTCTCAGTTCCTGATTTTATATTCGTGAATGTTGAACACATGTATTTTGGCCTGAGGCCGCAGTTTATGCTTTATGCATCTTTGGGCCTGAGGCCGTTGTGTATACGTATACTTGGGCCCGAGGCCGCAGTTGTACATATATATATATATATATATATATATATATATATATATATATATATATATATATATATATA
>MU694862.1:156616-172115 GCA_026770625.1 Nicotiana glauca | reverse complement strand
GCCTCTGTTCTGTTCATTTTCTTTTTCCTGGCAGCATGGAGTGTTACTGCATCGTGTTTGAATTTACCCTAAGACCTCTAAAAAATGTTGAGTTTGCTTGCTAGTTTTGTCTTAAAGTATCGTGGTTGAGATTAGCATGATAGTTTAAATTAAGAGTCCGCTATCTATGTTAAATTGTTGGCGTATTTAATTGTGGGAATTCGTTGCTTCAGCTTTAGCATTTTCTGAACATTAGCTTGATAATTGGTATTATGATAAGGTAATTCCAGTTCTAAGAGGTTTATTTGATGCCTTAACTGGGTGGACTGATGTTTACATCCCGAGTTAGTGTCTAAGCCTAAAAATTAGCATGTTTACTTGAGTCGACTTCTGAATTAGCCTGGGATCACCCTGCTGAAAATTTGCCCTGTTTGCACTGTATTGGTAACCTATTTGCTCGACTTTGAGTTTAAATTTTGCACTGGTTGGCCTGCAGCACCCCTGATTGCAAGTAGTGTATGATGAATTCTGCTTGGAAGCTACTTTTTAGCAACACTATGATTAGAATTGGAACTTTCTTTCCTTAGGATTATTGAAATAACAGTAGCATTGGTTGGGGATATAATTTAAGGTGAATGAGCTGCAGTCTCTTCAAATTGAAATAAAAATGAATTCCAACTTGATTTGTGTCTGATTCTTGTTCCTGTGGTGGTTGGTGTTTGCTATTGATATTTGATAACAAGTGAAAAGGGATTTTGGTTTGTTCAATCTAGTTTTACATAATTTCTGCTATGATGCTTATATGTTCACTATATTAGCTATAATAGAGGTTAATTCTGCCTCATTTTTGTATTGTCTGAGCATGAATTTTAGCTTAGAGGCGATTGATTGAGTAGTCATTGTAAAGAGTTTCTTATTTCCTCAAAGCCCCATGTAAATTAAACTTGATATAGAATGTCTTCAGCAATTACCTTTTCTGACCCTCTGACAGTTATAATTGGAGAAATTTTGTTAAGATAGGAGCTACATATAAGTATTCTACAGTTGATACACTAAGGCGGCAATTTCATTTTCTTTCTGCTAAAGCATAAGGACTACTATCTTGTTCATATTCTGACTGAAATGTTTGGTAGTATATCAATGGTTTTCACTCGTATATGTGCTGCTACTCGTCTGCTGGTTCTGTTGTTTCGAAATTTTGGTTTGAGAGCTATACCTATTAATGGTCAGATGATTCAGATAAAAAGTTTGGGGCTCTAAACAAATTTAAGGCTGGAGAGTGCAATATCCATATCTGCACTGATGTAGCCAGTCGAGAACTTGATATACCATCTATTGATATGGTTATCAACTATAATATTCCAACAAATTCAAAGGATTATATCCATAGGTTGGGGAAGAACTGCACGAGCAGGACATCCTGGGGTTTGAATTTATAGCACAGTTGGGCCATTGAGTTAGGTAGCACATTTGAGCTAAGAGGTGTTACCTTTTGTTCAAATGTGGACTTGAACTCGAAACCCAAAATTCCTTGCTCACTTTGAATAAAATATTAAGACTATATTAAGAATATAAGGAATTAATTCACGAATATAAAAATTGGACTTCTAATTAGGTAGCGGGCTTAAGCTAAAAGGTATTCCCTTTTGTTTGAGTTCGGACTTGAATTAAGAGTTCAAATTTATATCCATGGATTAATTAAACTTTAGAGACAAAAGTAAAAAATTTGGTTACTTTAGTTGGGCCTTAATAAATAAAAATGAGACGAGCCTCGCCAAATAAAATACATAATTGCGGGACCCTCATTAATTACTTACTAAAAAATACTTAGCATTTGGAATAGACCGTTTAGAGAATTTCATGGCCTTTCCAAAATATAATAATACGTTAGACGCTTTAGCCGCGATTTTAATAAATCTTACCTTCCTAAATACGGGTGTGCATTTCATGCGACCCAAATCCAAATTCAAAAACGTTGAATATGAATGTGTTGAGGATCCGGGTGCATTTCATGTGACGTGATCCAAAAACACGTTCTTAAACGACGTTCACTGTCTTTAAAAAATAAAAAAAATAATTTAACAAAAAGCGGTAATTAATTCTAAAATTGCACAAATAGGACAACATGTATTAAAATCAAATACTTTGTCCAAATATGACAGTTGAGCGACCGTGCTAGAACCTTGGAACTCGGGAGTGCCTAACACCTTCTCCCGGGTTAACAGAGTTCCTTACCCGGATTTCTGGTTCGCGACTATTAGACAGAGTCAAACCCTTCCTCGATTCGGGATTCAAAATGGTGACTTGGGACACCATAAATCTCCCAAGTGGCGACTCTGATTCTTAAATAAAAACGAATCCCGTTTCGATTGTCCTTAAAATGAAAAAACTCCTTTATTATTATATCCTTTCTCGGGGTGTAGTAGCGGTAAAAAGGAGGTGTGACAACATGCAAGAATCTTAGTGAAAATGTGGTGCTTGTATCTTAGCCAAAGTATATTCTTACAAGTGAATATTACATACCCCTATCATTGTCTCTGTTTTCTATATATATATTTGACATGTTCCTAAGAAACCCTAATAGCTCTAGTGTAGAGAATATCCACGAGAATATTCTTTTTTAATATCCTACCTGACAAACTAGCCGTTACAGCTCTTATCATCGATATTCAACCTCGACCTCGACCCTTGTTGACATCTCGACCACAACTCTTATCGAATCTTCGATAATGCTGTATTGTGGATCGGGCCCAGCCCGGAACTGCCCTAGGACCGCGAGACCACGGGCCAAACGGGCCTAACGGTCCGGTTCAAACAGGCCGTCTCAAACGGTCTCCAAGGCCCATTGTGGGCCGGTCCTACCCAAAAAGACTGCGAGCCCGGACCGTTTAGCTTGGGACCGCTAGGCGGGCCTGGCCGGTTCAACCGGGCCTAACAGGCCAAACGGGCACAACGGTAATTTTTCAAACAAAATTTTTTTAAAAAAAAAGGCCAACGACTAGAAATTTAAAAACTAGTCGTTGGCTTGCAATTTCAGCCGTTATGCATTTTAAAAAATAGCTATTTGGCCCCCAAATACCTCCTCATTCTTTCATTTTTACTCACAAATTCATCAATCTCTCTCTTATTTTCTTCTATAATTGCTTACTTTATTATTGAAATTTTTTGAAAAATTGTTAAGTTGGTGAATTGAAGTATTCAAGTCTTCAACGATATTCAATTTTCAAGAAGTTGTTCGTCAATTCGATAAACTCGTTCCAACTCTTAAGTTTTAATATTATAATTTTGTTTGTTTTAGTTTGTATAATTATAATTAATATAGCATTTTTTTGAAAAAATATTTGGTGGTAAGGTTTAATCTAAAATTGGTGAATCTAGTCGCCAAGCTACTACTCCTCCCCCGGCTCCCCGACCCAGGCATGTTACCCGTCCTTCTCCACCTATTATTCTTGATAGTGATAACCCATATTTTTAATTTACCGATAGTCAATTTGTCCATGATATTGCACCAGGTCAACAATTAAATAATAAATATATGAATGCTCTTTATTCTAATGCAACTATTGCTGAAATTAATGACTTAGATGAAACGCAACCAGATTTAGATGATACACCTACTAATCCTATTATTAATCCAACGGATAATAATCCAAATGATGCCCCGCCTGACCCTCCTATAGTAACCCTTACTTTTAATAGACAGACTTCTAGATGACCCGAAACATCTCTTGTTTGGCATTTTTTTGCTCAACTAAGAGAACAAAATAAGGCTAAGTGTAAAACCTATGGGGCTTTGATGGCGCATAAATATACTGAAGACTGTAGCAGTACGGGTAGTTTGACTAGACACATAAAGATCCACCCTAGAGATAAAGCTAGATATCTTCAAATGAAAGTGCAGCAAGAGGGGACTATTGTAGTTACTGAGGTTAACCCTAGTACCAGGTCAAATCTAGTTCAACCAGGAATTAACACTGTTACCGGTGGCATTTTATATTACGATCCAAATAAAGATCGTGAAGAATTGGCAAAAATAGTTACTGTTATGTGCTTACCCTATAGTTTTCCTTCTAACCCTCACTTTGTCCACTATATTAGAAAATTTTTCAATCCTACTTATAAAGGATGGCCTTGTGCAACTGTAAAGAGCGATATTTATAAATATAAATATGAATATGAATAATAGTTGAGCTATTTCTTTACTCATATAGATTGTCACATTTCTATTCTACTGATATTGGCAGGAGTGGTAATGACTGCGATTATCTTACTGTAACCACTCATTGGATTGATGAGGAATGGAAAATGCAAAAGCGCATTATTGCTTATAGAATAATTAATTCACGTCACACAGGTAAGTTTATTACTAACACAATTGTAGATATTTGTAGATATTTTTGCATTAAAGATAAAATAATATCAATTTCAATGGATAATGCTTCTAGTAACACTAATGCTATAGTCTTGCTTACAACTACACTAAATCCTACATTTAGTAATTATTTCCATGTTAGATGTATTTGTCATATATATCATTTAATCATTGGTGATGGTATGGAAGTTTTAAATATAGAAATTAAAAAGGTTAAAATGACTCTTAATTGGCTTTTCTATTCAAACCGTAGAGGTGGACTGATGAATATGGCCTTAAAGAAAGAAAGGTTCCTAAAGCTTGTCTGACTAGGTGGAATTACATGTACGAAAGTTTAGTTGTTGCATATAAATATAGAAACCCAATAAACGCATTGTTTAATGCTCGTTTTGGTGGTGATGATGATGATGAGCACCTTACAAATCAAGATTGGGCTAATGTTAAAATTCTTGTAGATTTTTTACAATAATTTTATGAAGCTACAAATAAATTATCTGGGCAATATTATCCTACAATTTATGATACTTCACAACTAAATGGTTTTCAAGGTGATAATATTGGTGATACTTCACAACTAAATGAGTTTCAAGTTTATTTGTCACAGGGACTTGAGCCAGAGAATTCCTACGGCTCCTTTGATGTTTTGGAATGGTGAAGACCAAAGAAAAATGCTATCCGATTCTTTCAAGGATCGCTCGAGATATTTTAAGTGTTCAAGATTCAACAGTGGCATCGAAACTTCAAATCGGTGATCATAGAGCGTCTATAAGAGAGAGCTTGAAAAAATCAGTACTTTTCAGAGATTGGATCCGTTCGGAAAGAAAAAATTTTGGACTTGTTGAATTACAACCGGAGATAGACGAAGCTTATGAAGAAATGATAGCGGAACTTGCGGAGGATGTTGCTTCGCCCGGAAGCGGTGATGAACAAGCTTCTTTTTCGCCACCACCAACGGAAATTCCTCCGAACCTTGAAGGATTTATGAAATTTGTTAGAGATACTATGTAGACTAATATGTAACTTGTACTTTGGCACATCTTCTTTAGTTTCTTTTCCTTTAATGGTGGTATTAGCACCTTATTATGCTCATTTCATTTGGGGGAGGAAGACTAAGAAAGATATTGCCATTTTTGTTAATGTCGTAATAATTAAAATTATAAGATATTCCCTTGAACATCTATTTGCAATTTTTTGTGTGTTTTAAATTTGAATTAGAAGATTTAAGTCACAATTATATAATATAATTTACAAGAAATAATATAAGTCAATATATATATATATATATATATATATATATATATATATATATATATATATATATATATATATAAGATTTAAGTCACAATTATATAATATAATTTACAAGAAATAATATAAGTCAATATATATAAGGCAATATATATAAAAAATTAATTTATAAAAAAATGCCTTAGATAAAAATAAAAAAAAATAAAAAAAATAGCCCGGACCACTTAGGCCCGTGGGCCCGGGACCATATAGGCTTAGACCCACAGCGGACCGGTTCCATCCATTGGGACCGTTTGGCCAGGGACCGCCAGAGTCCGACCCGCATAAGCCCAGGCCCGTTTGGCCCAATTAGGCCTGGGCCCGGCCCACAGTACAGCATTACTCTTCGACTGTGGATCTTGCTGGTTTTTGCCCATCTCGACTAACGACGACTTGGGAATTCCTTTTTTAGTATTATCTTGCCTCAAATATTATAAGGTTGGATTTTGACCCATGCATAAACATCATATACGAATAAGTTAACAAATTGACATCCAACAAGCGAACCAACCAACAAAATCAAGATCGTATATGATGAGTTTCCATGCTGTCCACCGAAGACACAAGACTCAAACTGGCTTTCTCTATCTCTCTCTTATAACTACTCCCTCCTTTCACTATTAGTATTCTAAAAATAAATTTTTATTTTTAGTTGTCACTTTTCGCGTATCAATATCAAGAGAAAGATAATTAATTTTTTCAGTTTTACCCTAAACATTAATAAATCATTCCAAATCATTTTCCAAATCTATTACTCCCTCCGGTTCACAATAAGTATCCAATTTGCTTTTTCATTTTGGTTCAAAATAAGTGTCCAGTTATGTAATCAAGAAAGAATTCAATTTGTTTTTACAAAATAGCTCATATGTACATATCACTAAAAAGTTTTATTACTCCTCATATTAAATGTCTAATTAGGGATAGTTTAGTCATAGTAGGTATTTTTATATAGAATTTAGTATTTTCTTAATGGACGTGCTAAAAGCAAATTGGACAATTATTGTAAATCGGAGGGAGTAAGACTATACACCAATTAATAAATTACGCACTTTATTTATTATTTATTGAGGGATGTACAAACAAGTAAAAGTGAAGTAAGAGAGTAATTAAATCCACAGCAGAGAATTTGAAAGAGAGTCCATTAACAGTCTTTAAGGAATCCTAGGAATGTGTTAGTAAGCAGCCCTAGTCTTTGCCTCGATCCTCTCAAAAAGCAGCCCACCCCCGCCACACCCACAAGAAAACGTAGAAGAAACTGGAAAGCATAAAACTGAGAAAACATTCCCAAGAAAAGGAGAATCTCACCAGCAACGGTTAAGCTTGATTGCTTGAAAGCCATTTGTTCACATGCTAAAATTAGCAGAAACATGGGATGTTAGTCTTTTGCACCACACGACCTGTTAATTACTATTCATATTATAACCAAAAGCAAATAATATAACTGCATCGTTCTCTTTAATATGTCTGTTTAAGGTAAATAAATAACTCAACTTTGACTATGGTCACTTGGACCAGTAGACCCAAACATGATATTTTCTTTGTCAGAAGCATGAAGATATATACAAAAAGCAAGAATGCAGAGCCCATATGACAAGTTAGCCAGGACAGGTTCATCAAAATCAAGAAAGTTAAGAAAGATCTATCTAAACCTAAAAGAGTGAAGAAGAATTAAAGACTGTTCTATTCTTCTTGAATTTCGTGCACCAAATCAGAACAAACAACATGCAGTCAGTCTTCGACGTTGTCATGTTTCAGTCTTGTAGCATTACTTTGTTTTATTTGACTGCTTACTCATCTTTAATTTTAATGAAAATTACTATAAGTACCTCTTATTAAAAGCAAGATTAATAATCTGAAATATTACTGTCATAACATGTGTTACGATACACTGTATATAACAATGCTTGACACAATTACTTATGCATGTAAGTTAAATCTTTACACTAATAGTGTAGAGTATTTTTACACTATTGGTGTTTTGTTTAATATATGATTACTTAGTTTACCGTCGTAAAGTTGGAAGTTAAACCTTACATATTTTACCATAATATCCATGATAATAATAGTAGCATTTTAAGAAATCTTGATAATTTAGGGATTGAGTAGTTAATGATAAGAGTAAAACAAGATAAATGATTTGCTTTAATTTTGATTTGCTAAAATTGACATAATTGACAAGTAAAAGGGAAAGGAGGAAATATATGATAACAGATTAGTTACTGCCCGCTAATTAACGTAAAGTGATGAGCTAAAGTCAAGTTACAGTTAATATTTATCATAAATTTTCATCAAAAACTACCTTATAGTTGTGCAATTTATACAGTCACCGAATATAACTTAAAATATATGCGTGATTCTTGGGGCAGATTTGGTACGGAATCCTAGAATACTTTCTCAAATTGGGTAAGTACAGAGACCAAAAACCTTGGAGTTTGGGAATATAGAAGGGTTCTGGATCTTTTGTATGGAATTGAGTGGGCATATTTTGGTGTCTTTTAAGAACGTTGTCCCCATTTTTTTTTATTTAGTATACTGTGTATATTACCTTCTTTATCTCTCTCTCCGCTCACTTCTCATCATTACATATATACCCATTATAGTTATGGTCATTACCTACCCAAGAATCTTCTTAATTCCTGCATTGGAGTACTGATGTTTCAGAAATCATTGTTGGAATTATTGCAATTATACAATCAAGCATTGGAAGCACAACGTCGAGTCACTTGGGAACGTGAATATCCCATTTTCTAGGTAGATTTATTGTGATTTCCTAGAATTGGACAAAAGAAATAACTTGGATTTTTCTAAGTACTAGGCCCCTAGGGATGTATGAAAGACATGTTCCAACATGGAAAAGTAAATTCTCCTAAGACTAATGAAAGCTAGCTTAATTTAAACGACAAAATGAAATAAAATGAACTTACTAAGATCTAATGGATATACTTCACATTATGTAAGATTCACGAATCACAGATGAAATAAATATATAACAAACAATAACATGCCCAGTGTGATGTCACAAATAAAATTTGGGGAGTATATGCAGATCTTAACTATGCTTTGTACAAAGTAAAAAACTTATTTCCAGCAGACCTTCGACTTAACGGATGAAATAAACATGAGATAATGAAAAGTCTTTATAAAAGAAGAAAAAAGAGAAGAAATAAAGATTCTTCATTACTCTAATTACTAGCATTTTTTATTTAACCACCAAGCTTTCAAAATCAGATGTCCGGATGAAAGTTTTACAGCTAACCAAGAAAATATATACATAGGATGATAGGAAGAGGACTAGGGCTAGCTAGCTTGTCTCCTAATTCCTAGAGAAATTTGGAAAAAGGGCAATCTTTTACATTTGGAATGGGTTATAACTAGGACCGACTATACCCTATATCCGATGTAGGAGTACTGATGGAATCTAGTAACTTTTGCTCGAACGGTGTATTTGGTGTTTAGAATTCATTAAATATGCACAAATATTAAATTTAGAAACCAATAACTAACACTTGAAGTAATCGTTCTAAAATCCAGAACTCATAAGGCTGAAATCCTAACTAACTCGGACTTGGCTCCCTTTACAAGATTATAGGTATACACCTAAGGTACATCAGAATTAATAATAAATTCATGTTCTTCAAAGATGCTATATAATTTAACTTGAGCTTTCAAAAAGAGAACTTCCTTGAAGAATCTGAGTTGAGTTGTTTAAAGACGACGACGACAATAACAACAACCCAGTATAATCCCACTTAGTGGGGTCTGGGGAGGGTAGTATGTACGCAGATTTTACCCCTACCCTGGGGTAGAGAGGCTGTTTCCAAATAGACCCCCGGCATCCTTCCCTCCAAGAACTTCCCACCTTGCTCTTGGGGAAACTCGAACTCACAACCTCTTAGTTGGAAGTGGAGGTTGCTTACCATCAGAGCAACCCACATTTGGAAAAAAATAAATCTTTCAATGTATTCTTTACGAGATGAGGCACGTGGTTTATAGTGAGAGCAATTTATAAATGAGAATAAAAAGTACAAAAACGAATATTTAACATATCTGATTTTCTATTGAATCTGAATTGGAAGCTACTGAATCTTGAAAGTTGCTTCTTATAATTGTTTCTACATTTAACAGAAGTATAATGGAATCCCAGAATAACTTCACGCGGAATTGGACATGAAAAAGCTTAATTTATCTAATAGGAATATACAAACTGCATTCTCGCATCGTCTGGTGTTTAACTATGTATTCGACTAATATATACTAATTAACAATATATAAAAATTTGTACAGTATCAGGTCACTTAAAATCAATTGCAATAACTTTAGTTTTATAGCAAACACAAATTAACCACCCGCAAAATATAGTAAATGACTTGTTACAACAGGCTAAAATACACGGATAATGTAATTTTTTTTACATGTTAGTATTGTATATTAGTAAGCACTCCTAGCAAATGATGTTTGGACATGGACTATCATATACTTGCACTAAACAATAAACATTACTCAAACGAGCAATCCTAGAAAAGTTTTATTATATATGGATAAATGAATTTCAATAGGCAATACAAAATCCACGAACAAAATAATAAGATCTCTTTTGGTCATTTGATGGATCAATCTAGACTATTTAATTTCATCAACTTAGTAAATTGTTGAAAATTGAAGAATGTCTAACATAAAAGCTTTCATTCTCCAAACATATTCAGCATTAAAACAAACCAAACTACAAAATTAAATGGAAATTAAGATCATAACTTAGAAACAAGGAAACGAAAGGAGAAAAAAAACTACAGATTCTAGGGTTTTCAGACATTGTCTCTTCCTAGCATATGATGAAGCTTTTGCTAACAAAATTGTCAGCTTCCAAATTACAATATCAGAATAGGAGAAGAAAGTGAAATACAGAAACATTTCGTAAACTACTTAAAGGGCATTACTGGTAGAAGAAGAGCTAAAACTCGCCGAAAGCTCATTCCAACCACTACCATTACTCCAGTTTTCATTCCCTGGATTCCCTACAAACTGCCGCGACAAACTTGAATGTTCGTGATTGTCTTCCATCTTCATCAAAGCCAGCTGAGTGAGCATGGGATTCGTGATCTTTGGCCTAATTTGACTACTTGTTACAGTAAAACCACCCGCGTCATTACTTGTATAGTAAGCCGGGTGAAAAGGATAAAGCCCAGAAGCAGAAGATGAGTCCAATCCGCCGTAGAAATTAGGGAATTGGTTCACCACTTGCTGTTGTAGTCGCCACTGCTCTATATTACCACCCATTCCAAGCTGAAAATTCATGCTTTCGTTGGTTCCCGCAACTGGAGCTGATGATGAAGAAATTGCCGAGTAATTCATGGCAATATTATTGTCATTTGGAGTGAAGTGATGATCGGTTAACTGACCTAAAGGAGACATGAAACGTAGAGGGTGATGAATTTGAGGGGTCATTAGACCTAGTAAACTGGCTGCAGATGATGGACTAGAAAAACTGTTATTATTGTTGCTTGTTGAACTAGAATTAGTAGGTATTTGGCGGCCGCCACCAGTACTAGTGCTAGAAGCTGGAGATTTGGGAGTATTATTACTATTGTTGGTCGCTTTAGTACTAGTGTTGCTCCTTTTGTTCCTCCGACAACCCCCACCTACAGGGACGCTCCTCAGAGCGCCCCCTCTTGTCCAGTACCTTCTGCAGGTCTTGCAGAAGTGACGAGGCTGTGAAAGACTATAGTTGTTAAAGTAGCAAAACTTAGTGTTTGTTGATTCACAACGAGGGCACTTTTGGACCGCCTCAGCCATTGGTATGTTGGCTAACCGGGCTCGATCAGCCATCGAGCCCGGCCTAATGGTACCTCCACTGCCCACATGAGTCTGAACTGGCGGTGGAGCTGCTAGTGTCTTCTGTGGTTGCACGGGATGGAACTGAGGATTTGGGATGCTATGTCCAGCTTGCTGAAAAAATATAAGAAAAGAAAATTAGAAAAAAAGTAGAATATGCAACAAATTTAAAGGTGGAGGAGAGAAAACAAAAGGTGAGAGGAATATCTTTATCTTTATGAATTTCTTCACTTTTTTTATTCAAGAAGCCATTGACATAAGTATCATATTATTGAAGGAAAAAAAACACCATACCTGCTGCCAGTTGGCTGGATCAAGATAAGCTGAAATAGAGGAAAAAACCATAGTAATTTCTTGAATGATCTTAGATACTATCTTTTGTAAAGTTAGATGGGGTTTTTGGAATGGGATATTGTTAGTGGAGCATCACATCAAATGGAAATGGATGATGGCTCCTTAGGCAAATAGAGAAAGAAAGAAAGCAAGAGAGAATAAAGCTAAAGAGAATGAGAATATAAGGAGGAAACTGAGTAAAGTAACAAGAGGGCTTTATAGAAGTTGCATTTATATAGATACAATTAGGTCCTGGTTTATTCTTACTGTCTATTTTTGATTTATTATTGCTTTTTAAGAGTTCAAGAGGATCTTTGCTTACTTAGTCTTTAAGCTTCTTATTAAACTTCTTGTCTTGCACCTCCCTAACTCTTAATTAGGAGTTGTTTGGTTCATGTACTTGTTATTCAATTTCTAGATTATAATACAAGGATTTTTATATATTAGATAATAATTTAAGAGTATACGTTGTTATGCAATATATAATTATATAAAAATTGTTACGCGATGAATAAATAATAAAAAGAGCAGTATGGTGTACAAGACACTAGTCCACTTTCATGCAGGATCCAGGGAAGGGCTGTACCCTTTAAGGGATGTGATGTAAACAGTAAATCTTAATGCAAACATTAATAGTTACTTTTACGGCTCAAACCTGTTGCTCGAAGGCTCCTTTTAAATACTGAAATATTATTATGTATAAGATTGTCCTATGCAACTGACCAAATGTCATCCTACATTACTTATGCAAAATCTTTTGCAGAAATTACATATCTTTAGTAATGCATGTGACCAACCAAGTGAATCCCTCACACAATGTGGTGGTCTTATATGTCATGTTGAATGCATTGGAAAAAGTATAGTTGTCTTCACAGTAGCAGTTTGTATGTATAACTTCACATATATAGCTCATTCTGGTATTTAGCATCTTAAAATTAAATTTTAAGTTTAGTACTCGTTACTTATTCTATGCAGCGAGGGAAACCAAGAGTTATAAAATAATACATGGGATGCAAATTGTTTGTCCTAGAGAAATGATTAAACTATAAGAGAGGAATTAATTAATTTGAGATAAAAGGCCAGTCTTGGTAGCTTTAGACAATCATTCTCAATATTGTCGGGACCAAATGAACTTTTTCTACGTCACCCCCCCCCCCCCCC
Source organism: Nicotiana glauca (assembly GCA_026770625.1). Taxonomy (NCBI): domain Eukaryota; kingdom Viridiplantae; phylum Streptophyta; class Magnoliopsida; order Solanales; family Solanaceae; genus Nicotiana; species Nicotiana glauca. Next base: position 159,154 of record MU694862.1, on the reverse strand, counting down.
GGGTTTTTTTTTTTTTTTTTTGGGGGGGTGAAGGTTGGGGGGAGGGAGGGGACAATGTTGCTGGCAGTGGTGGTATAAGATTACTGATTACAGGCTTTACTTTCTAGAGTTCAGTGGATATAATATTTTGTGAAAAAAAGTGTAGTTACATATATTCAGCGCGCGGAAGAGAATCCGACACTCCGGCTAAATTACAATGTTCAAACTACTCTAGGGCAAAGCAGCTAAGCAGAGTTTAGTGGGAAAAAATCGAGGCAGATTCAAGATTTACATTTAATTGGTTCAGTTTTCAAATTATTTTAATATTGAACTTATTACAGTGTTAAAATTGTAAGTTGAAATCTAATGCTTATTGAACTTTTAGTAAATTTTAATATATAAATCTGTACTTCCCGTCGAAAATTATAGGTTTAGTTGAATTTGTAACTGAAAAGCTACATCCACCCTGAAGTGAAGTAGGAATAAGGACTTCATTGAGTGTGACTCTTGTTTGAGTAGCTGGCTGCCTAAAACTCATAGACTAAAAATAGCCGTCAAATATATAATATATAATTCATGTATAATATATGTATAAATGTGTATAATCAATATATAATCTATGTATACCGACGAGAAAAGGTAAATTTTGAATCTGGCCGGCTATTTATGTAACAATTCCAACATAGATCTAACAATCAAGGGATTTTTACCTAACTAAACTATATAAAAACTAATTTACCTATATATTTTATATTGTGTAGTTTTTAATAAGTATCTAAGTTTTTCTTATAAATTGCATACATTGCTCCTTAAACGGCTCACATCTTATTATTAGTGCTTACAACTAAGGGATTCAATTACATCCTTTCCTCTTTTTTTCCTCTCATTTTCTTTTATTTTTATATATATCAAAATCCCTTAATCGACGCCTATAATCTCCATCTTTTATTTTTCGACCATTGCAAATAGTTTTATGTTTTTAAAAAATTGTCAATTACATCGTTCTTTTGCTGGGAGACTAGAAAAAAATTAAAAATGAAGAAATATTCAAGAATTGTATCATAATTATATTAGATATATCAATGCATAAAATATAATTGTATCATACTTGTATCGTATCTAACTTGTATATGGTACATTAATACCCAAAATATACTGGATACAATACTAATTAATTAATATATAATTATTATTATATATTTGTGATACAAATTGTGAAATTCGTCACGAACTCGCAAGTGCTTGTAACAATATACAATAAATATATATTTATCATACACTTGTAATACAATTCCTTCAACAATTATGATACATATACACTTACAATACTATCGCGATACATTTCTGAAAAAATTATGATCTTCGTCGTCTTTAGGTTTCAATCACAATTTTACACTAACAATCTAATATAATCGCATTATATGTAACAATCCGACCTGTCATTTTAAGCATTTGCACTTTGCTCGGTAGTTTATGGGCATGAGTAGTTCCGTATGATGTATTATTGACTTAGGTGAATCGTCGTATTTTGTTTTCAGTTTATTCGGAACTGATTTGGAAGAATAATTCTCGGCTAGAAGCTTTAAAATTTAAAAGGTTTGACCAAGTTTGATTTTTTAGTATTTGACCTCGGGTTAAAATTTTGATGGTTCTGTTAGCTTCGTTTGGTGATTCTGGACTTATGAGCGCGTCCAGATTGTGATTAGGAGGTCCGTAGTAGAATTTGGCTTGAAATGGCGAAAATTAAAAATTTGAAAAGCCATAATATGTGTTATGATTTAGTCATTGTGGACTTTTGAAGGGTTATTTATTTATTTGTGGATGACTAAAGTTGATTTGGTCTCTACTCCTTCGGGATTAGGCGGGATACTCACTGAGTACACGTTGATTACGTACTCATGCTACACTTCTGTGCATTTTTGTTGCACAGGTATATATACCTCTAGCAGCCTATTGGGCGTAGCAGCATGGATGACGCTGGGACTAGGTGAGTTGCATTGTTCGAGGCGACCCGCAGCTAGTGTAGTTCCTTTCAGCATTTTGTATCTTATTCCCTATCCACTGTATTTCGGATAAGTGTTGTATTTTATCTTTCTTATCAGTAGTTGCTCATGTACTTGTGACACCGGATTCTGAGGATGTATATGGATTGTTTGGAAATCTTAAAAGTTGTTTAAATATTTTATTATTTATTCGAAGGAATATACTGAGTCTTGTTTAAATATTATAAAAGAAATGTTATCAAAATTATTATAACGAGAATTTAATCAAGTATTCTAGTTGTCTTGCCTGACAGAGGTGTCCGGCGCCACCACGACCCTTAGTGGATTTTGGGTCGTAACAATAGGGGTGTGTATGCCACCAACACTCCAACGGTATAAAAAAACAAAACAAAACACATCATCACGGCTAATTCTGTTTTCTATTAATTTGAAATTCATTCCCTTGATCTTTAAATATGATCATTACTTAAATGTGGTAGAGGAAATAATAGAGAAAGGGTATAGATTAGGGAAAATAATATTGTATAGCCGCTTTCAAAATAGCATTCTGTATGTT
>MU694862.1:119566-156437 GCA_026770625.1 Nicotiana glauca | reverse complement strand
TATATATATATATATATATATATATATATATATATATATATATATATATATATATATATATATATATATATATATATATACATTTTGTATTTTATATATATATACATTCTGTATGTTATATTAATCTACACAAATAGGAAATTACTCATTTAACAAGTGTCTACAGTCTACGGGTGTGCATTCAATTTATCGATTTGATTTTGACCCTTATCAACAATTACTTATAGATTATCGATTTGTATATATGCTTATCGTTATCGTTTCAATAAGGTTTTGATTTTTTTGATTTCGATTTCGATAACAAATAATCGATTCGATTTATCGATAAACCGATTCGAATTCACACCCCTAACGATAGAAAAGTCTAATACGAATCACGAGTCTATATTAACAAAAGAATACTTACGAAACTCATAAAAATGACTATGGAGAGACTCTAAGAGTTTCAAGAAAGAGACTATAACAAATAAATAACAATCTTTGCCCACGCAAATAAATGCGGGGCTCACCAGAAACTACCAACTCGTATACTCTAATTAACGGAATTCTTGCTTGCGCCTGCTGCTGTCTCTATAAAAATAATAGCAGGGGCCAGGGAGTGAGTCTCTAGCTCAGTGAGTAATAATATTTAACCACAGCCATTTTTAATAGGGGACAAGTCAAAAAATATGCTTGTATAATAACCACAAAATAAAATGCTCTTTTTAAAATGGTAATAATAATCAGTCCCATCATGTGTTTGCTGTAACAAAATCAATTTAATAATTCAGTAATAAACTTGGTAAACACTGTGTCATACCAATCTTTATATTTGGGAGGTTTTCAGAAAAGGACCATGTAATCTGTCACTCTGTGGACCCCTTCATAAAAGGAGTCAAGTATAACTGTAGGTCCCTACTCGAGGAAAAAATGTAATTGTATGCTAGTTCTACCTTCCTACTAGTGAGGGCTATAACTGTAATCAGTAATTGATAATCTGTAAATACAAGGTGCACCAGGTCTAACGAACCTGCCGTTAGCTACGAGATCCTTCAAAGTCTCCTCCCATTTATGCTCTTCTTGTAAATAGTAAATACTCGTAAAAACGCATTTTCAAAATAATAAAGGGCATATCATTCCTTATCAAATCTTGTAATTTTATTTTGGTAACAGTAATCATGTCTCACGTAACAGTAAAACATGTCCAGTAACAAGGAGAATACTTCAAATCACTGTAACATCTCAAGTAATGGTAAAACATATCTAGTAACAGTGAAAATAATTTTATTAATCAGTAAATATCTCAAGTAAACTGTTCGGTATCATATCAAGTAAAGGACTTGTCCCACATGCAATTTCAAAGCATCGGTAATACATTTATTTTCAAAACCATATATAAACCATGCAGGTTGTGAAAACACAAATTGCGGTAAGATTACTACTCATAGTACTCGTGTCGAAATACCAAACTCGTCGCCTCGAGCGATCTGTACGACTTTCTTCAATCAATCTATAATCACGTCAATATCGATCTTGTATTACTTACCTCATTTAGACTAAATCTATCACTAATTTAGAATACCCAATCCTCCGAATTTTATATTTTATCATCAATTCGCTGAATTATATTTACCCATGCTATGAGTAATTTAAATTACTCCAAAATCTTGCAAATAAAAAGGTAATTATATGGTTTATTCCTTGTACTGTTCAGTTTCCTTAATCGTGTGCATAAATTGAAATTGAAATAACCTTACTGTCCATAATATTCCTTCTTAATTGGTACTTATCTTTTGTATTCAATACTAGACTCACAACATTCAAACCCAAATTTGATATTGTCATTGCAATATAGTTAAACACCAAAACTCAATCCTTGCACCTTAACTTGATTTACACCTAAAAATGATCATATATAATGAGACTAGTTTAAGTACAAATACATTAATACCCTTCTTTTTTCCAAGTGAATTTATCCTACAGTTACATTGACCAACTTCCAATTGCATAATTTGCCCAGAATAACTTTTATTGATATTTAATTTCTTATACCTTGTGAACCCTTCAAATATATGAACTGAGATAAAAAAAAATTACCAGAAAAAAGAAACCCAGATGAGAAATTTGAGTATTACCCGTAAGAACCAGTGCGTTTTTAAAATTTCTTAAGGTTTGGCTCTAGCCTCTTTCTTCTTCTTCTTCTTCTTCTCCTTTTTTCCTCCTCTATCATTTTTTTTCTTTGTTTGTTTGTTTTTTAGATTCTGTTGCTTAGCAACAACTTTTCCCTTTTTCCTCTTTTTGTTTTCCCGTTTATGTTCTTATGGGCTTTAGCCCATTATCCTAATTTTTTTGTTAAAGACATATATGCCCTTATTAATAAATAGGGTATTACACTGTCGGTAGTGAAAATTTTGATATTAGGGTCGAAATAGAATTTTTGAAAAATGGAGTAGGTCTGTAGTATCATTTGTGCCATGTGTGCAAAATTTCAGGTCATTTGGAGGTGATTTAGTAGGTTTCGGCATCGTTTGCGGAATTTGGAAGTTTAGAAGTTCTTAGGCTTGAATCCGAGGGTGATTTGGTGTTTTGATATTGTTTTGAGTGTTCCGAAAGTTCGACTAATTTTGAATGTTTATATGTGACTTGTTGGTAATTTGGTTGAGGTCCCAAGGGCCTCAGGATGGTTTCGGATGGTTATCGGAAAGTTTAAAAATTTGGTAATGCAGCCGAAGTTGCTGATTCTGTCATAACCGCACCTGCGGAATAGGGACCGCATGTGTGAGGTCCACAAAATCGAAAGGGGACCGCATGTGTGGGATTTGAAATATGAGGTTGGACCGCTGGTGCGGAAGATGGAGCGTACCCACGAGACCGCATGTGCAGGAAATGGACCGCACAAGCAATCTTGAGCGTTTAAGTGAAAACCGCAGGTGCGGTTGTTTAGATCGTAGAAGTGGTTGTGCAGGTGCGAGAAAAGGGTCGCAAGTACGGAAAATGCCTGGGCAGAAAGTATAAATTGGACCCTTCGCAAAATTTGAGCTATTTCCACCATTTTTATTCAGACATGGAGCTTTTTGGAGGGTTTTGAAGAGGGGATCAAGAGGTTTTACATTGAGGTAAGTTACTTGAGCTTAATGTTTGTGATTATGGTAATTTTCAGTAGTTTAAGCATGAAATTACGGATGAAATTGAGGGGATTAAAGCTTGAAATTAGAGAGTTTTATTTGGAGAGTTAAGGGACCATTTGATGTCGTATTTTGATGAATTTGGTATGTATAGACTCATGAGTGAAAGGAGTTTCTAGTTTTGTGATTTTTGTTGGATTCCAAGACATGGGCTCGGGGGCCGGGTTTGGGTGAAATTCGAGATTTTCGTCTAAATTGATAGCTTTTCGTATGGAATTGGTTAACTAGCCTATATTGATTGCATTGTATTGCTTTTGGTTAGATTTGGGACGTTTGGAGGCTGATTCCATAGTCAAGGGAGTCACGGAGTAGAGATTTGGCCGGTTTGAGGTAAGTAATGATTGTAAATCTAGCCTTGAGGCTATGAAACCCCGAATTTCACATCGTTTTACTTCTTTGTGGTGACACACATGCTAGGTGACGAGCGTATGGGCGTGCATCATTGGGTATTGCAACTTGGTCCGCCCCGTAGCAACTGTTAAGTTGCGTATTTTACTGAAACTATATAATACTTATGTATTTTAGAAAGAATTTCTATGAATCTGGATGAAGGCCATATTTGGGGTGCCAAAGCTGTTTGCACCCTTATGGGCCTTTTCTTATTATCCTCTCACTGTTTTGATTTAAGATCTATACTCAATCTTTCTGTGTTTACTGATTTCATAATCCAGTCGTTATTACTCCATTTTGATGCATACAATATTCTTTGGGGTTGAGCACCTTGTTTTACTGATAGCCCGAGTGGCTTGAGAGGTTATGACTAAGTGAGGCCGATGGCCTATTTTTGTGAGAATATCATGGGATCGGGCTAAACATCGCAACATGTTTTTACTGACTTATGATTACGAGAGGCCGATGGCTTGATTGATTTATGCCACGAGGTGGTTTGTGATAGCGCTTGGGTTGTAGGAGCCCTTCCGGAGTCTGGACACCCCCAGTGAGCGTGGGTACCCTGAGTGAGTGATATGTGATATGCCCGATGGGCTGTATATGAGTGAGTATGAGGTTTTCCCGAGGGGCTGATTCTAAGTGATGTTATGCCCAAGGGAGTTTATGATTTATGTTGCCCGAGGGGCTGTACACGAGTGATGTTTTGTCCAAGGGGCCGTATATGATTTTCATCACTTTTACTCTCATTTGCATTGATCTTCTGTTGGAACTATTGAAAAATATATTCAAATGATTTTTACCAAAAGTTGGATTTTAAACGAGATGATTTGACTCACATACTGATTTGAAAGCATGTTGTACTTACTAAGATTTCATGATGTAGACTTTATGTGTTTCCAACTGCTCAGTCTTTATTTACCTTTATTACTTACTGAGTTGGCGTACTCACATTACTCCCTGCACCTCGTGTGCAAAACCAGGGGATGCTGGACGTATCCGTCGCGAATCTTTTGGAGCTGGCAAGGTAGTTGCATGGCGATCACAGCCTTGATCTTCTCTCTCCTATCTTCATTTAGATGTTATTAGTTGTTTTCCAGACTGTATTAGTCTTATTTTATCGGACATATTTTTTTTGTAGATGCTCATGACTTGTGACACCTTGATGTCGGGCTTTTCATTTCGGACGTTGTTATTTAGATTTATCTTGTGAAGTTTTATTAATAGCTTAAAGAAATCTTTATTTTGAAATATCGGGTTATTTTAATAAATGAGTCGGCTTGCCTAGTTCCACGTTAGGCGCCATCACTACATGGTAGATTTGGATCGTGACAATTCATCATAAATACAATTCTATTTATAACACTTCCCCTTGAATGTCTATTCAACATATAATATATCCCGTTGAAAACTTAACTAAAATAAAACCCAGTGGGAAAAAATTCTAGAGAAGGAAAAATAGTACACATGTTTAGAAATACACCTTTTGGTTGCATCGTTAAAAACCATGCAAGAAAAACCTAGTAGGACAAAACCTTGTAAGGAGAAAAGAGTGCAACGCATATTAACTCTCCCTGATGAGAGCATCACTTCACATCCTTGAGCTTTCGCATACCAATCTTGTGCGCCATCTTCAAAAGATCGTTGGTATATATTCGGTAAGCAAATCATCCTTATTAACTTGAATGAATATGTTAAACCTTGAAATCATCATTCTTGATAGATATGTAATGTCTTCATATAATGTCGTGGAATATCCTTTTCAATATCTCGATAGAGATATTTTCTCTAACACATTATCATGCTTATAACTATAGCAAGATACACATATGCACAAATTGCACTTAGGATGTGGTATTTTAGGACCAAGAATTGTATATGCTTCAAGCAATTTAAATATTTCAAGGATTATTATATAAGTTAAGTCATATAATAGACTTTAATTAGATGTATATCAAGTTTTCATAGCATGCTAGACAAATAAGATATCGAAAAATGATTGCACATACATTGACTTTATACTTTCAAGTGTTTGAACTACATGTTCCAAACTACATGTCTTTCATATGAAACCAATTCTACTTGAATTGTTTTTTTAGACTTAAAATCCTCATATATATTTAGCGCCATCATAGACGTTGTCGAGGAACATTTTATATCGGTTCCAACCTCCTTATTTTTCATAAAGACATAACATAGAGATCTCTTCATTGATATATTCAGGTACCTGAATTTCTAATGAGATTTTATGAAGTGTTATGTCACATGATCTTATAGATCACTTGCCTCCTTTACTATGATCATCTTGATCATTTGCTCATGTTCTTTTATCAAGAAGTATATTTGAAAATGATTTGTCTATATGCTTTAAGTATACCATAGACTTTGTCCTTCTAGGACTTAATATGAGCATTTGCAATGAGAATATAGTTACTTTCTTTGGGTTAGCAAATGCGTCCGGCATGCTTTGCAATATATTGCCAAAGAATTATCCATTTATGAACTTCAAGTTCATATTATTTTAATCGAGGATCTAAATGTGCACATAACACGACCCTAAATTCGGACCAGATCGTGATGGCGCCTCTCGTGAAGACAAGGCCAGTCGACACTTTTCCATTTCAGTTTTAAGCAACTAAACAATAAGAATTAAGTCGAACATATAATAAATAATCTCAAAGTAGCATATAATAGTACAATTTACGGAAACAACCCAACACAGCCCGATACCGGGGTGGCACTAGTCATGAGCATCTACAATCCAGATAATACAAGAAAGATCTACATAGTCTGATACAAATCTAAAAATGAGGAAGATAAGATAAACGAAGAAGCTCTGGGCTGCGAACGCCGACATCTACCTAGAAAATCTTCGAATCCGCTTGAGCTGGAAAGATCAACACTCACTAGCGGGACCTAATACGCCTGAATCTGCATACAAAGTATAGGGAGTAAAGTGAGTACTCCAACTCAGTGAGCAAAAATCATAAATAAAGATTGAAAGCAAGAAATCATGTAAGGCACATTATAGGCTATAAGGAAGCAGTAAAGATGTGTAGAATTACTGAGTTCAGTTTAAACTTCATAAACATACCTTTTTAACAATTAAACAAGCAACTGACAAGTAAATAGGGAAGGATGAACACATAAAGGATCGCCCGTCGGGCACAAGGTCCACAAATTCGCCCCTCGAGCAATATCTTAGAAATAATACCAGCCCCTCAGGCTATAACTCACATCACAATGGGTACACTAGGGGTATGTAGACTCCTGGAGGGGCCTTTTACGGCCCAAGTGTAATATCAATCCATCTCGTGGCATCATCACTAGGCACTCAGCCTCATATCAACAAGCCACCTCGTGGCATACATATCTCAGGCCCCCGGCCTCATAATCATAATCCGTGTTTCCTTACAACATAGGCCCTCGGCCTTACTCAGTCAGAATCTTAAAGCCACTCGGGCAACAGTAAAACATAGTGCTCAGCCAAAATATTATTTAAAATATCATTGCAGAGTAACCATGGCTGAGTTATGAAAAACAGTAGAATATAGCATGACTGAGTTCAAAGATAAAGTCAAACAGTAAGGAAATATCAATAAAAATCCCCTAAGGTTCAAATAGTTGTCACGAATCCCAAATATGGCATTCAGCCCAAAACATGACGATAGAAAATAGTTTTCAGTCAAATACACGGTAAAATAGTCATTCGGGATGGACTAAGTCGCAATCCCCAACAGTGCATAACCCCACGCTCGTCATCTTGCATGTGCATCACCTTAATATAGCACCACGATGTGCAATCCGGGGTTTCATACCCTCAAGACAATATTTACAATCATTACGCACCTCAATCCGCTCCAAACTCTAGCCTGTAATGCCTTTGCCCTCAAATCAGCCTCCACTCACGTCAAATCTATCAAAAATCAGAATTACGGTGTCAAAAGATGCTAAGGGAACGAAGCCCAAGCGAAAATAATTAATTTATAGCATAAATCCCAAAATTACCAAAACTCAACCCCCCGAGCCCACGTCTCGGAATTTGATAAAATTCACATCAATAGATTCCTGATCTCCCCACAAGTTCATACATATCAAAAGTTCTAAAATCTGACCACCAATGGCCTTCAAATCCTCAGCCAAAGGCCTAAGTTTCTAAGCCCTAGTTTCTCCCAAATTTAACCCTTAAACTCCATTAATTACAGCCCTAATCCGTGAAATAATACCATAGGAATGATTTTTAGGTCCAAAATCCTTACCTCAATGAAGCCTCCTTGAATTGTCTCTTCAAAATCATCCAAAAAGCTCCAAAGCCGACTTAGATTTGGTGAAATAACTCAAAAATCGCGAAGGAAAGAACTTATACCTTCTGGCCCAGGGATTTCGCATCTGCGGCCAAATTCTCACTTCTACGGTACCGCATTTGCGGTCCTTGAACCGCTTCTACGATTTTCACTTAAATCGCCAAACTCCGCATCTGCGATGCCTAGCCTGCACCTGCGCCATCGCAGGTGCGCTTCTCCTACCGCTTCTGCGGTTTCCTGCCAACCTCACCATCTTCTGCTTCTGCAACTTGTCTCCCGCATCTGCGGGGGTTGCACCTGCGATCCTTCAACCACAGATGCGGTTATGACAGCAACAACCTGGCTTCAGCTCTCAAACTCAACTCCAAACCTTCCGTCAACCATTGATAAGTTAGGATTTTAACATGATTATACCCTTACTTTCTATTGTTTTTGTTATGAATTGCCACTAAATAGTCCCAAAATGTTTACAAGTTGTGCTTGATTGCGGGTTTGAGTCACAAGATGACAAAAGTCAAAGATCGGCTCAAAATGGAATGAAACCTTCCAAGTGTCAAAGACCAAGTGAAGTGGGGAATAAGAAGACCTAGTGCGGACCGCACTGATTTGCCACGTGGCCGTGCTAGGAGATTCAGAGACTGGTTTATTCAAGGGCATCCTGTGCCACCACGCTCCATTTCTATGCGGTCCGCGCCACTGAAGTTCAGAGACCTACAATTTCAAGGCAAAGTCCCACGCGGCCGCGCTACAAATCAATGCGGTCCGCGTGGATGAGATTCAGAGAGATGGTTAATTTGCCAAGTCCTGCCACGCGGTCGCGCTCCATTTATACGCGGTCCGCGCCCGTCTGCTAACGCATCCGCGCAACATTTATGCGCGGTCCGCGCGCCCAACTTTAGAGAGGAGATATTTACAAGTCCAAGAGCCAACGCGGCCGCGCTACCTTTTTGCGCGGCCCGCGCTAACCCCGCAGGGGTATTTTTATCCAATTTTTCTAGCCTTGTATAAATAGGATATTTTACCATTTTTAGGTTAAGTTTTATATTCTGAACAAGAGCTGCACTCGTGAGAATGTGTTTTAGCCTATTTAGGCATTTTAACATTAATTCTTCCATAGATTCTTGTAGTTTAACTTTAGCAATTAATTACCATCCTTAGTTCTTCATCTATTTCTTCTTTAATTATGTCAGCTAAACCCATTAGCTAGGGTTGTAGCTCAACCCTAGTGTGGGTAATTGATGGGTGTTGCTTCTTAATGATAGATTGATATTGGGTGTCTGCTATTTGGGTTAATTTTATGCTTTAATTAAGGATTGGTGGTTGCAAATATTGATTCTAGCTTAATGGGTTTTGACTCTTCTTGAGAAAGAGAGTCTATGACCCCAAAATTGACCCAACAAGGAATTGGGATGGACCCATGAGAAATGATAGTCCCAATTAACGAGTTAAATCTCGAGAGAGTAATCACCCTACTTGAACCCTAGTTGCTTGGTCTAATTGGCCTACCCAATTGGTCTCGAGAGAGTCAATTGGGCAAAATCGCTCTCTCTACCGAGAGGTGTGAGAGTGGGTACAATTGTGCAACGGTTATAACATTGATCCCAAATATGTTAATCTATTATTAGTAGTTTCCACCCGTTAGTTAACCACCTAGATGATGCCATGACCCTAGTGCCTTCCTGTATCTTAATTAAAACTTAGAAAATATCTCTTTAGCATAATTTAGTCTTAATCCTTAGTTGATAATAGTATTTGATAAAAAGAAAACCCAAAAATGTTAGGAGTGCAATTAGAAGCACAAACACATTCTTAGTCTAGACATATACGCAACTCTACTCCAAGCTCTTTGTGGAAAAATTGACCTTGATACCACTATTCGGGTAAAATTTGTAGCACCCGCTCTTCCTACCATTGTGTAAGGCTGAGTTGGCAGCGATCACTTTTTGGCGCCGTTGCCAGGGAGCTTACGGTGTTGACTATCTGTGTAGCTAGTTTTGTGTTTTGCTTCTCTTTCCTTCTTTTTACTAACTTTATTTGTGTCGATCCATCAGGTACACATGGCTCTAAACGGAAATGACCCTCTTGCCAACGTGGTCGCGGCGGAGGAGGTTGAGGATCTTGAACAAGAAGATGTATTACCTCAAGCTCCAAGGAGAGGACGAAACGCCAATGCAAATGCTAATGCAAATGCCAATGCAAATGATAACTTACCAAACCCACCTCCACCTCCACCAAGAGTAGCTCCAAGAGTCCTTCCAAACCAGGGTTATGCAAGTGCCATAGTTCCTCCCCGAATCCGGGCGAGGAATTTTCAAATCACCAATGTTATGTTGACTTTGCTCGAACAGAGAGGGTATTTTACGGGCGCCTCCGACCAAAATGCATACAAGAACTTGAAGGGGTTCGTAGATACTTGCTGGGGGAGTAAACAAACAAACGTGTCAGAGGATGCTTTGAGATTGAGGCTTTTCTTGTTCCCTCTTCGGGGTAAAGCATTGGATTGGTTAGAAAGGCTTCCAAATCATTCCATCACAACGTGGGATGAATCGGCGGATAAGTTCATTGCCAAGTTCTTTTCTCCAAGTCACATGGCGGCGCTCCGTGATGAAATTTTTGCTTTCAAACAAGAGCCAACGGAACCTTTGCACGAAATATGGGAGAGATTTAGAACCATGGTTAAAGAGTGTCCAAATAATGATATGAATGAAGTGATGATTCAACAAACATTCTATAGGGGCATCAACACAACCAACCAATGTATTGTGAACCAATTGGCGGGTGGAAATTTTATGAAGCTCCCTTACAATGAAGCTTGTGATGTTAGATGAAATGGCCGATACTTCTTCGGCGTGGCAAAGCCGGGCAAACGTTCCTCAAGGTGACCCTAATGTCATACATTTGCATAAGGAGTTGCATGATCATGGCCAAGCCATTGCCAAACTCACAACAACAATGAACCAATTGGCGAAGGCGCAATTGCAACAAGTTCAAAACCCGCGCCAAGTCAATTCCATGGAAAGAGTGAATATGATGAAAAGAAGGCAAAGAGGGCAACAACCTCAAGGAAACTGTCATAACTATGATGATGGTGGTGGTTATTCGAACGAGTGCTATGATGAGAAAAGTGAAGATTGTCAATATGTTAACAACTACCAAGGAAATAGAAGAAATCAACAATGGTGACCCCAAGGAAATTGGGGCAATCAACAAGGAGACGGAAATTGGAATAACAATAATCAACAACAAAGTGGTGGAAATTGGAATGGGAATAACCAAAACAACAATTGGGGGAACCAAGGTAACAATGGTGGAAATTGGAGCGGAAACAACAACAACAATGGTCAAGGTGGGTGGAAAAATAATAGTGGTCAAGGTAATCGGGGGCAAGGCTTTCAAAGGCCTCCGATGTTTCAACAATCGAACAAGCCACCACCGTTTCAATCTCAAGGGTCTAGTTCTTCGGGAAATGATTTTGGGAGAATTGAGGTTATGTTTGAGCAAATGATGAAGAAGAGCCAAGACTCCGATGCTCAATTGGCTTCACACAACACTTCCATCCGTAACTTAGAGGTGCAACTCGGTCAAATTTCTCAATCTTTAAATACTCGCCCAAAGGGTGCCCTACCAAGTGATACGGTAGTAAACCCTAAGGGTAGGAACAATAATCATGTGATGGCGGTGACCATGCGAAGTGGAAGAGGCGATGATGTGCATGCCTCAAGAGAAAATCAAGTTATGGTTGATGAAGATGAGTTGCGTGATGATGATATCCCTTTGGAGGTTGAAGATGTAGTGGAACCCAATGTGAACAACGATGTGCAGATTTATATTAATGATGTTGAGGAGGAGACACAAGAGGCTGTGAACCCGTCTAGGGAACACGTAATTGATATGCCCGAGCCGGTGGTGCCCAAAGCCAAGGCACCCTTGCCTAGACCTCCTCCACCTTACCCACAAAGGCTAGCAAAGCAAAAAGGAGACAACCAATTCAATAAGTTCATTGAAATGATAAAGAGTCTTACCATAAATGTGCCATTGGTGGAAGCCCTTGAACAAATGCCGGGGTATGAAAAATTTATGAAGGATTTGGTTACCAAGAAGAGGTCAATGGAGTGTGAAATGATCAATATGACACATCAAGTGAGTTCTATTGTTCATTCTATGGCCCCAAAACTCGAGGACCCCGGAGCTTTCGCTATCCCTTGCATTATTTGTAGTGCGGAGTTTTCTAAAGCTTTGTGTGACTTGGGGGCTAGTATTAACTTGATGCCCTATTTGGTTTTCAAGACCCTAGGGATTGGTCAACCTATACCAACTTCCATGCGACTTTAAATGGCGGACCGATTAATGAGGTTTCCCTTGGGCATAATTGATGATGTCCTTATTCGTGTTGATAAGTTCATATTGCCGGCGAATTTTGTGATATTGGACTGCGAGGTGGATTTTGAGGTGCCAATCATTCTTGGAAGACCTTTCCTAGCTATAGGGAAGACATTGGTAGATGTTGAAGCTAGGGAGTTGACATTCCGCGTGGATAATGAGAAAGTGGTATTTCATGTATGCAAATCAATGAGGCAACCCAATAGCACGGAGGTATGTTTATTTGTGGACATTGTCACAGCTGTGATAGTGGATGACACAAGTGCATTGATGAATGTTGAAGATCCTCTTGAGGCCGTGCTTCTTAACATGGATGTCAATGATGATGCCGAAAGAGTGGAGTGCGTGAATGCATTGCATGGCATGGGTTCATATTCATATGAGCCTAGGAAGCTATTTTTGGATATAGAGAATCGCAAAATGCCTCCAACCAAGCCATACATTGAGGAGCCACCGGTGTTGGAGTTAAAGCCACTTCCACCTCACCTCAGGTATGAGTTTTTGGGTTCAAATTCTACTTTACCTGTTATTCTTTCCTCGTGCCTAACTAACATGCAGGTTGATGCCACTTTGGAGGTTCTTCAAAAGCGCAAAAAGGCGATTAGATGGACATTGGCGGATATTCGGAGGATAAGCCTCGCATTTTGCATGCACAAGATCATTTTGGAGGAGGATGCAAGGCCGTCTCTTGAACATCAAAGAAGATTAAATGAGGCCATGCAAGAGGTGGTAAAGAAAGAGGCTATCAAGTGGTTGGACGCCGGTGTGGTTTATCCAATCTCAGATAGTTCATGGACCTCTCCGGTCCAATGTGTGCCAAAGAAGGGTGGAATGAAGGTCGTCACTAATGCCAACAATGAGTTGATTCCTACTCGAACGGTTACGGGTTGGAGAGAGTGTATGGACTATAGGAAGCTCAACAAGGTCACGAGAAAAGATCATTTCCCACTACCATTCTTGAACCAAATGCTCGATCGTCTGGCAGTCCGGGCTTTTTATTGTTTTCTAGATGGCTACTCGAGATACATTCAAATTCTCATTGCCCCGGAGGATCAGGAGAAGACAAATTTTACATGTCCGTATGGCACATTCACTTTCTCAAGAATGCCATTTGGACTTTGTAATGCCCCGCCGACCTTCCAAAGGTGTATGATGCCAATTTTCACCGACATGGTGGAGGATATCTTGGAGGTCTTCATGGATGATTTTAGCGTGGCGGGGGGACTCATTTGAGGAATGCCTAGTGAACTTGGATAAGGTGTTGAAAAGATGTGAAGAAACCAATCTTGTACTCAACTGGGAGAAATGTCATTTTATGGTGCAAGAGGATATTGTGTTGGGTCACAAAATCTCAAAACATGGAATTGAAGTCGATAAGGCAAAAATTGAGGTTATCTCAAGGCTCCCTCCCCCTACTTCTGTCAAAGGGGTGAGGAGTTTTCTTGGTCACGCCGGGTTCTACCGGCGATTCATTAAAGACTTCTCGAAAATTATGAACCCGCTTTGCAAATTGTTGGAAAAAGATGTCAAGTTTGTCTTTGATGAGAGGTGCATGGAGTATTTTGAGCTATTGAAACAAAAGTTGACCACAACTTCTATCGTCACCGCACCTGATTGGGAATTGCCCTTTGAACTTATGTGTGATGCGAGTGATGTGGTGGTAGGTGCGGTTCTAGGCCAAAGAATCAACAAAATGTTCCATCCTATGTATTATGCTAGAAAAATGATGAATGAGGCCCAAAGAAACTACACGGTGACGGAAAATGAGCTATTGGCTATTGTGTTTGCGATGGAGAAATTTCGACCTTATCTTATGGGGGCGAAGGTGATCATACACACGGACCATGCAGCCCTCCGGTATTTGATGAGAAAGAAGGATTCGAAAGCAAGGTTGATGAGATGGGTGCTACTCCTTCAGGAATTTGATCTAGAGATTGTGGATAGGAAGGGAAGCAAGAATCAAGTTGCGGACCATTTGTCCCGGCTAGAGGAAGAGGGGAGACCAAGCAATGGTATTGAGATAAATGATTCTTTCCCCGACGAGCAGCTTCTTTCCGTTTCTATGTGTGACATACCTTGGTTCACGGATATCGCCAACTTCATTGTGACCGGTAATGTCCTGTGTGAGCTCTCTTCCAACCAAAGGAAGAACCTCAAGCGGGATAGCTTGGATTTTTATTGGGATTATCCGTATTTGTTTAAAATTTATACGGATGGGGTGATAAGAAGATGTGTACCGGAAAGTGAACAAATGAACATATTGGAGGCTTGTCACTCTTCTCCCTATGGTGGCCATCATGGGGGGGGAGGGGTGAGGACGGCGTCAAAGGTTTTGAGTTGTGGCTTCTATTGGCCGACGTTGTTTAAAGATGCTAGCGACTTGGTGAAGAGATGTGATGCATGCCAAAGAGCTGGTGGGATTTCAAAGAAGGATGAAATGCCTCTCAATACAATTCTCGAGGTGGATATTTTTGATGTTTGGGGCATTGATTTCATGGGCCCGTTCGTGAGCTCTTGTGGGAACATGTATATGCTTGTGGTGGTGGACTATGTTTCAAAGTGGGTTGAAGCTGTGGCTCTTCCAAACAATGAAGCCCGAAGTGTCGTGGCGTTCTTGAAAAAGAGTATCTTCACTAGGTTTGGAACCCCCCGCGCTATCATTGATGAGGGGTCCCATTTTTGCAACAAGGCTTTCGACTCATTGCTTGCTAAATATGGAGTTAACCACAAAGTGACCACCCCCTATCATCCACAAGCTAGCGGTCAAGTGGAAGTCTCAAATCGGGAAATAAAGAGTATTTTGTCCAAAACGGTAAATGCTAATAGGACCGATTGGTCGAAGAAATTGGATGATGCTCTTTGGGATTATCAGACAACTTACAAGACTCCGATTGGTATGTCTCCATATCAGTTGGTATTTGGTAAGGCTTGCCATCTCCCGGTGGAATTAGAACACAAGGCTGTGTGGGCGTTGAGAAAGTTGAACTTGGAATGGGATGTTGCAGCCAACCTCCGAGTGGAGCAATTGAATGAACTTGATGAGTTTAGATTTCATGCCTACTCCAACTTGTCCTTGTATAAGGACAAGATGAAGTACCTTCACGACACTCGAGGTAAAGAATTCAAGGTGGGCGACATGGTTCTTCTTTTCAATTCCCGGTTAAGGTTATTTCCGGGAAAGCTCAAATCTAAATGGAGTGGTCCTTTTGAAGTGGTATTTGTGACTCCTTTTGGTGCGCTCTTGATCTCAAAAACAAGAATGGTGATGTATTCCGGGTCAATGGGCATCGTGTCAAGCACTATTTGGGAAAGATTGATGATAACCACATGGTGGCACTCATTCATTTGAAGTGATATGATGGTAACATGCGTCGTGCCGCGACATTAAATCAGACGCTTCTTGGGAGGCAACCCATGTCTTTTTCTATTTCTTTGATTTTCTTTGTAGACTAGGATTTTTGAGTTGATGGTTTGTGAGATGTTGCGGGGATAATGTTGAACCAGTGCAGAATAAAAGCACAAAATGTCAGGTCTCTGAAGTTTGCCAACGCGGCCGCGCTACAAAACAGTACGGTCCCCGCGGGCTGGTGCAATGAGGTGTTGAGTCTCTGAAGTTACCAGCGCAACCGCGTAGCACTTTTGTGCGGTCCGCGCTGGGAGGACCCAAATGTTCATGCTCTCTAAAGTTTCCCACGCGGCCGCGTAACAAAACAGTGCGGTCTGCATGGGCAGCTCAATTCACTGTGAATGATAGAAATCCAGCGCGGTCTGCGTCCATTTTTGTGCGACCGCGCTGGTAGGTAAGTGACGGGTCCCACAGGTTTTCTATAAATAGAGACCCTAGGCCTCATTTTACTCTTTTCGCACTCTGACTTCCTGAGCTTAAATTTTTGCAATTCATCTGATACTTTTGCTTCAAGTAGTTTGAATCTTCATAATCCCTGGTAACATTCCTTGCTAATTTTATTCATAGTTTTAATTTTTAATTATTTTGCTTGCTACCCCGTAGTATAACTTCTTATTTCTTTTTATTTTTCTTAGTTTCAATTATTAGGATAGATTTTTTATGTTAGTTTTAAACATCAGTCATGAATTACAATATGGTTACTTGAGTAGGGATAATTAGGACCCAGAAATTGATCAAAAACGGACTTAAATGAAAAAAACCCTAACTCAGTTAAAACCCTAGGCCCAGCGCGGCCGCGCGGCCTTTCTGCGCGCTCCGCGCCACTTTTTCTGTGTGTGCCACTTCTTACCAGTGCGGTCTGCATCACATTTTTATGCAGTCCGCGCTGGCCTAATGCGACCGCGCTACAAATCAGTGCGGACCGTGTTGAGGAGATTCAAAGAGGTTGTTTTGGTATAATTTCTAAGTGCGGCCGCGCTCCAGTTTTACGCGGACCGCGTGACTCTTTTGCGCTGTCCGTGCACCTTGTTCTGCTACACTGCTTTTTGTTTTGAAATCAACTGTGTTCCCCTCCTGTATGATTCATCTAATTCACTGCATGTGCTTAAACTAAAAGTGTTAGACGTGTATTTTTTGCAGATCATGGTTAAGAAACGAGGAGGTAAAGGACCACAACAACCCGGAAGAGGTGGTTCCTCCCGAGGGGGTAAGGGAAAGAGGATTGTTAAACTCACTCCCCAGGTTCGGAGAGCATCATAAAGACCCGTAAGCTGATACGGGCTACTGATAGAGCTGCCTCTCACTATTCGGGGAGTGAGTATGCACCATCCTGGAGCATCACCTCAGAATCAGCCCACACTCACATCACTGACCCACTATAATTACATGACACTCCTTCACCTTCACCCACCTCCAAAAGACCGATCAACGTAGTTTCGGATTCGTCTGATGAGTCCGTAGAAATAAGTAATGAATAATACTCCACCTCCCCCACAGCTTCATTATCTGGGGAAAGTGCAGGATACGGTGAGGGGGTGAGCCTCAAGTCAGGGGAGTTGATCGAACCAGAAAACCTGAAGCCTGGGTGGACAGATTTGTAAGTGAATAGCATTCCACAAATTTAGAGAGTGGTGGCCCGTGAGGAAGTTGATCCGGAGAGAACATTCATTGACAATGATCTTCTACCTCTCAACCCAAAGGTGTAAGAGCAATTCCGTACTAGACATGACTGGGGCTCCTTCAAGGAGAGATGTATTGATACCAATGAGTATATGGTAAAAGAGTTCTATTGCAATGTTTCTCATGTAGTTAAGGACACTAAGGCGATGAAGGTGCGGGATAAAATGGTGGTTTTTGATGGGAAGTCCTTGAATAACTATTTCGGGTTCAAAGAAGAGGATGAATCAGAATACTTAGCGAAGCTAGCAATTGGTGAGGAGGTGCGTCCTTGGTTGGCCGAGTACTTGGTAGCCTCGGGCACTGTTCCAAAATGGTTGAAGGCAGGGGAGAAGATTCTACGGAACACATTTAGTTTTGAAGCTAAGGGTTAGTTGACATTTGTTTGGAGTAGACTTGATCCATCCACCCATGATCACACAGTTTCTCTTGCCCCGGCTGTTCTTGTGGCATCCATCATGGTCGGGCTTCCTCTCAATGTGGATAACATCATCTCAAGAGTGATCTCCACTGTCGGACAGGAGACCAACACAAACTACCCCTTCCCGAACACCCTGTCCATGTACTTCAGAGATTTGGAGGTGAAGAAAAAATGCTTTGATGTTAAGGCAAAGTCGGTGGCCCCCTATTCTTGGTATAGCCAATTGGGTTCAAACAACCCAAAATCCAAAAAGTACCAGCCACCCACTTCTGCCCCAACTGGCCAGTCTAAGGAGCCAGTTGTGGGAGAGCCTTCTGCTGGACCATCCTCCATCCCTGCCAATTCCACCAGTGAGCCCTTGCCAGCGGGACCGTCTGCTGTTGCTCGCCCTTCTACTTTAGCTAACCCGACAGTCCCTTCATCAAAGACTCATCGGTTCACTGCCCACCAGCTCAGTCAGTCTTTAGCCAGTCTGAACAACTGGATGTCAGCTGCGACATCCAAGTTGTCCACTTTGGTTACTACAGTTGAGGCACGGTCAGCACAAGCCACTGCTCAGATTCCTCCTTCTATTGAGGAGACATTGAAGAAGCTCTTCGCCAACCAGGAGAAGATTTTAGAGACTCAGGCCACCTTGACTAAGGCGGTAGATTCGCATCGAAAGGCTTTGAAGGAGCTTGCCAAGGATCATAAGAAGATGAGAAAGTCAAGGGTGTCTCGGGAGTCGGTAAAGAAGCCGCGAGCAGATGTGGACAAGCTTTTGCCAGACCAGATGCCATTAGACTTGCTATTTGGGGATCCAGCTCTAGATCCAGTAGCATCACAGCCGCAGCAAGAGGAGGAGCCTAGGCGCCCAAGGAAGAAGAGAAATCTTCCTAGCACTACGGGTGTAGTGATAGAGGTGGCACAGGTTCAGGAGGGTACCTCCAGTGCTCCACCAGATGTCCAGCCGGTCCATGACCCGGCCCCTGTCCCAGTAGCAGAGCAACAGTAGGCCGGGAACCAGTCTGAGGTTCCCACCAGTACAGAGGACCAGGGGACCACTGCTCAGCCCATACAGACGGATCAGGCTTGAGGAGCCACTCTATATCTTTTCTCTATTTTATGCTTATATTGGTAGTTGGCATTAGGGACAATGCCAGCTCTTATTCGTGGGGTTGCGCCCTACTATTTTTATTTTTGATACACTTGGATGATTGTATATATATTTGATTTTTAGTTGATGTTTTTAGATTTGATAGTTGGCCTGTATATAACTTCTCGTTTTGGCTACTTCTCTACTTTATGTATATATTCATCCCTGTTGTATATTCTACTCCCTATTGTACATATTCATTTGGTTTTCCTATTTTTGTTAAATCATTTTTGTTTTTAGCTTCATAGTTAGGCTCGTAGCCTTTTGTTTTCATTTTGGCATTTTTAATAAGCCCTTGGTTTTCTTAATGCCACGGTTCTTTCCAAGGGTAGAGTGTTGTTCGAACCGGGTGGCTCGTCCCAATGATAGATGGCGTGACAACCTTCTTAAGGGTTTGAGTCCGTTTTTGATTTTTCTTCTTTTGATTTCGATATTTCGTAGTTAAAGGTACCTCAGGCAAGCTTCACTTGGGCCTAACACATTTGCCTTTGATCCCAGCCAAGGTAGGAGTAGAGTACGTGCATACCCTGGTATTTCACATCTTATCTGTCACGAGACACAGCTTGCCATTTATGCTCATCGCAAGTCGAATGGGTCGCCAACTTTCGGACCCAGCTGGGCAGATCGAGAACTTTGCCCGGCATCCATGAAGTTGCTGCAAAAAGGAAGGAAACACAATCACTCAACTGGTTTTCTCTATAAGCAAATCCAAGGAAGCACGAGACACCCAACTCATGCGCATAATTCCATCCCTCGGGAAATGGCCTAAGCTTCACGAGGATAATGTCAGTCGTCCGGACCCAGATAAACCGATTGACCCACTCTTGATCCCCATATTCTTTATCATCAACAACAAAGGGAGTGGACGAACGACACTGCAAGGTTAACAAACCTCGGTGATGAAAGGGCCGATACAACCTGACGAGATGGCTGAGCGTGAATTCAAGCTCAGCTTTCTCTACAAAGAACTACATTATCAGCACCACTCACCAAAATGACGGATGTATCTCCACCAAAGTAACCCGATACTTCAAGCAAAAATCAAGCACGACCCTATAAAGGGGGCCAAATGAGAAAGGATATAGGTATACGCTCATGAATCCATCAGTAGAGTCCATAATACTCTCATTTAGGGAAAGCACCTACAACGTTATCCCCTCACTCCATCTGTAGTATCTCCTCACCATCTCCAGATGTTCCTCTTTTATCAAAGACACACTCTTCAAAGTGAACTCCCGTGGATCCTGAGCACTGGGAGTGGAACTCTCCCCTCCCTGCTGGGTCGGCCCCGAAGTAGCTGCCATGGCTATGGTAGAGTTGACAAATTAAAGCAAGGACATGCGCCAACGCTTTTTGCACCTAAAGGAACGGAGGACTTGATGCCAAGGCGGAAGGATAGCTATCCAAAATAATGAGATCTCCCAAAGAAGCAAAGGCCACCCCACATATATGGGGAAACAATGACGATTCATTTATCCAGAGTAAGCCCCTATAGGCCAACGGCCTCAGTACAGATCCCGGGGTAATGCCCGACCCCAGAGGCATCCATTGACAAGAAATTAGGCCTCAAGGAGACAACTGTATTGTCTCTAGCATCGAGGTAGTGCCCAACCTCGAGAATCTCCACCAAAAAAGAAGTCAGGCTTCGAGAAGCCTTCAATGCCCTCATAGAACTCGAGGCGGTACCCGATCTCATGGTTTTTCTTTCTAAAAATAAAAATAAAAATAAACACGCGAAGCTCCAATCATAAAGGCTCTGGAAGGGCTCGAGGCATCGCCTAAGTATAGGTAACCTCTCAATAGAAGTCTATCCAGTACGCTTTAAAAAGCTATATGTGTCAAGTTCAAAGCGGACTCCCGGGTACCCAAAGCTGACCTTCGCTCAGGATGCCATTCTCGAAAGCTCCAAAACCCAACGTACAATTCCGTGCGACTCGGAGGGCCCGATAGCCTGAGCCTATTAGTTGATCTGAGGTACGAATGTGCTCGGAGAAGAGCCATGTCAGTCGGTAGAGGATCGGAAAGAACACTCACACCCAAGTTAGCTGTCAGCGGCCAACAATAAAGGAAAACAATCGAAGGCCTCGAATCACACAAGAACGTATAACAATAGGATAAAAATTGAAAACAGAAATCAAGGAAATATCTTTGCGTTTATAAATATCCATGTACAACAGCCCTCGAAGGGTCCTTACATACAATTATAAAAGCCTACAGAGGATCTCTACACGAAAGCGGAGGAACGGAAGGATGTACATGTGATGAAACCCGAGAGCCCGGTCCATCCTCAAAGGTCCATCTTTGGTATTAGCATCCCTGAGCGCCGGCCCCTCGAGGACGATTCCTTCCACTGCCACCTCTTCTAGGCTCCCAGCTCAATCCCCTAGGGGGTCCCTACCGAGGAAAAAGATGAAGAGAGCAAAAAAGAGGGGATGGAAAAGAGGCAGAGAAAAGAGACATGGCACGGCACAGCCAAAGGTTGAAGATTCGGTAGGCCCTGGCCTCAATGGCCGGTAGTGCCATTTTATCCTTTAGGAAAGGAAAAATCCAACGGATGAAGTTCCACACCAGGTCTAGGTAGGAGAGTGAGCAGTGGTGCATAGTCCGAATGACTGTCTACAAAAAGGGAGAACCGATTCCCCGTCCGTCATCATCTCGAGCCAACTACAACAACAACGGCGAACATAACAATGATCACAGCAGCGACAGGACAACATGGTCATGCTAGACCAAGTGAAGCCTCAGCAAGAGGCCGCAACACAGCCTACAAGAGCTCTACCGAACGACCTTGAGGCCTTAAGCCCCAAACATAATGTTCAAGGATAGAGGAAGATGATAAGAAGAAATGGGAAAATGAGCCAACGAAGGTACTGGGATAGAAAAAACAAAACACCAAAACACCTCTATTTATAGGGGTAATGATACGGTCATCCAGGATTTGTAAGATTAACCGGCGAACACAATTAATGCGTTCTTGAATAACCAAATCAACAGTGGTACATTTACCTTGGAGAACGGTAATCGGCAGTACATTGAATAATGTCAAAGTGCACAAGTCCATAAGACACCCCGGTTGCCACAAAAGCTCGCTCCACAGGTCGCATCATTGGTGTGACGTCATCGTAAGAAGCTCGAGGAGTCAGGTGTCAAAATCATTTCCCATCGCTTTGTTTTGGGAATGCGGAGACTATCTGTATGCAGCGAAATCAGAGGACTTAATTTCTCGCTATCAAGCCATTTCGAAAGAATGCCTTGACACCCCGAGGACGTGGAGCCACGACCGAGTACTCTCCCCGGGCTCGTCGAGGCCTGACAAAAAGAAGACGGAGGTCGAGGATAGAACAGAAGAGGAAGTTTGCAAGGCACATGGCTAAGTCTGACAGAGTCGGCCTATCCAGAGCCTATGCCGAAGCGTCGCGTCTAGCCGTCCCATCTCCATACTTTACAATTAATGCATGTTATACTATAGACGAGTTCCCCTCCTATATAAAGGGAATCCCTACTACTTTTTAAGGGGCTGATGTTGCTCCAACTATTATCCACCAGATCAATAATATCTCTCTCTCTCTTTTCTCTCTAACTTGCTCGTTCTTATTAGCTCGAGGCCACTCTCCGCGTTTATTGCTTTCATACTTGTTCTTCATTTATTGTTTAGTATTGGCCATAAAGAGCTTTGCTTGATCACATTTTAACTATTATCCCATTCCCGACTACCCTCGATAGCTTGAGATCGAGCCTTGATATCGGCTTCGAGGTCCTTCATCGACCAGTCCGAAGCCAGCGCAGTAAATCCCTCGGTTTGATTACTGTCTCGTTTTAGCTTGTATTTTGTCGTTAAACTTCATATTCTTAGCACCATCTACTCTAACAACTAGCATAAAAATAGATCACGTATTTTTAGAATCTCATTTACAAATTTAATTGTTGTTACCATTCTCACGGTAAACAAAACAACATGTCAATTTTAGTCATATAATGTAACAATTTACATTTCAAAGCATTCAAGCAGTATAAATCATGGGAAGTTCCAAATAAATAACATGCACAAATTATGCCGAGGTCGTACGGTCCGGTCCATCAAAATATTTAATTTTGCACTGCCAGAGGGTCAAATGGCGCGAACCATAGATGCATCTATTTTCTACCAAGGCGCTCGGCCCGATTCACAAATAACAATTTATTTTCAAGAAAACACACATTGCCCATTTACAATAAACTATTTTATACAAATTCTTAAGTAAGTGAGTATAACCATGTACATTTGTTTTACCAATTTCCAGCATGACTTAAGTGATTATAGTAACAAGTAAGCACACAAGCATTGCAGGTATATCATGATACGGGTCCTAAAATACCCAGTTAATTAGAATAATAATAGCTACGTACGGACTCTCGTTACAACGTATGTACGTAGCCCCCACAGATAGGTACATACATTTATTTAATTCACATATGGGGTTAATTCCCTCTTACAAGATTAGAAAGGAGACTTACCTCGCTTCAAGGTCTACTTTTCGGTCCAAGCTTTAAGCTCAAACCCTCAATTTGGTGTCAAACAATCCGAAACTATCCAAATAACGTAAAAATTAATCAATATAGGCTCAAAAGTTCATATTCCCATTATTAGAGTGATTACCCAACCCATCTTGCGAGATTCCTAAAATTCACCCCCGAGCCTACATGCTCGGATTCCGGAAATTTTCGAGGAAAATTATTACCCATAATCTTAGGATCAAGTATATATAATTTCTACTACATTTCATGACAAATTTCGTGATTAAATATCATTTTTATCAAAAATTTAGGTTTTACTTTAAACTCATAATTTTCACTAATTTATATGTTATAATCTACTCATAATCGATGTATTAAAAATTACTTACCTCATAAAGCTAGGTTGAAATCTCCCATTTTAAAGCTCCCAAATCGCCCAAGAATATAATAAATGAACCCAAATATGCCTAAGTCCCGATTTTAAACTCACTGCCCAGCTGCCCCTTTTATCGCAAACGCGATAGGGGCCTCGTGTTCGCGAAGGCCATTGGCTCAGGCCCTATGAA
Organism: Nicotiana glauca; assembly: GCA_026770625.1. Lineage (NCBI taxonomy): Eukaryota > Viridiplantae > Streptophyta > Magnoliopsida > Solanales > Solanaceae > Nicotiana > Nicotiana glauca. Next base: position 132,503 of record MU694862.1, on the reverse strand, counting down.
GGACCTTCATCGCGAACGCGAAGGCTAGCTTGGCTAACCTACGCGAACGCGAGGATTAATTCGTGAACACGAAGAACAAAGCTGGCCCGGCCCAGCTACTCTACTCTACGCAAATGCGAGTTGCCTCACGCGAACGTGAAGGTCACTGGCCCGGACCTTCGCGAACTTGGAGCAGCTATCGCGAACGCAAAGTGCATTCCCCTTCTAGCCAACTTCTTGTATGCGAACGCGATGGTCTCTTCGCGTTCGTGAAGAAGGAAACCAGAACTGTGCAAAATCTGGTTTCATGCAATTAGCTCCGAGGGTCCGAAACTCACCCGAACCACTCGGGATCCTATCCAAAGGCACCAACAGGTCTGTGATCATAATACGGACTTGCTCGAATTCTCGAAACACGAAAAAACAACAACAAAACCAAGAATCATACCCCAAAACCAAATTGAATCAAACTTTGAATTTCAAGTTTTCCAAATTCGCCGAATGCGTCGAATCATACTTAGACTACTCGAAATGACACCAAATTTTGCGTGCAAGTCTTTAAATGATACTATGGAACTATTCCGGTCTCGAAATTCAATTCGGACCTCAATATCACAAAAACCCGCTCCAAACCAAATTTCAAGAACTTCAAAATCCTTAAAGAACCAACTTTCACTATTAGGCGCCAAAGCGCTCCCGAGTCATTCAAAATCCGATCCAGACATACGCCCAAGTCCCAAAACATCGTACGAACCAGTTGGAACCTTTAAATCCCGATTCCAAGGTCGTTTACTCAAAATGTTGACCGAAGTCAAACTTGGCATTTTAAGCCAACCTTAATGAACCAAGTGTTCTGATTTCAATCCAAACTCTTCCAAAACCCGAACGAACCATCCACGCAAGTCATAAATCAGTAAAAATAAGTACAGAAGTCTTATTTAGGGGAATAGAATTTTAGAAAGCAAAATGACCAGTCGGGTCATTACAATATATTCTAGATATATTAGTTTCATATTTTATAAATGATACAAAATGAAACAAAATATATAAGGAGAATATTTTATAGCAAGAAAAAAGAAGAGATTATTTGGATAGTTACAAACGTAATTCTCTTCCACCAACAAATTTGTAACATGTTAAAACAAAATTTGTAGTATCCTAATTTGAATTATAAAAGAAAAAGCTATAGGCCATATTGTTTCATTTTCTTTAGAAAATAATTAAACAGATCCTTAAATTTAGGTGTATGAATCCTAACTTTGAGGTGTATGATTCATTGCCTTTGTTTGAGAAGGAATCGTTGGTGATTTAATTATGGGCGAAACAATAGGAATAATATGTTAGGGTTGACTATTGTCTAGCTTGATTTTAGGGATTTTTAATTGAATCTGCTATGCTATGTTAATTTTCAGGTGCCATATAATGACAACTATTGCGGCTGTGGGTATGCAAATTTTCTTTAAATACTGGCTGGTTATGGGTTTTTTCCTTCCGAGTAAAAATAGTACGGTATAGTCATTTTTCGAATTGGTCATTCAAAAATAACCAGCGCTTACCAAGTCAATAAAAAATAGCCATTATTTTGCTGCAACAGAGACTAGTCCAGCATAATATACTGGAGTTCGGTGCACCTGTGTATGAACTCCAGCATATTATGCTGGACCGGTATACTTTGTTGGCTTCAGTATAATATACTGGAGACTGGAGCACCGATGCTCCAAACTCCAGTATATTATGCTGGACCGGTATACTTGTTGGAACTCCAGTATATTATGCTAGAGTTCTAATTTACTTTTGCTGGAACTCCATCCTCCAGCATAATATACTAGCGTATTTTTCGGGTTTTGAACAGTATTTTCGTTTAAGATTTATATTTACATGAAAAATGACTAAATTTTAATTACTTTTGAAACTGAGCTATTTTTGAACAATCAGTTGTAAATCTGACTATTTTTGAATTTCATCCTAATTCCGATCCATGTGATGGCCAAAACTGGGCCTTAGAACAAAGAAATGACTAAATCCTAACAGTTCGACAAATTACCTGAATAGGCCCATTGGACATTTGGGGCCTGATGAAGTCATTGTCGTTTCACAATCCAACCGCAGCTGACCAGCCGATCCAATACCCTAACCCAGCCTGGTACACCTCATGAGGGCCAATCCGGCCCATTTAGCGCCATAAATTTTGGAAAAACTAACCTTAATAATCACACACCCTACGCTTAAACCAAAAATAGCCCATAAATATATATTATATATAATCAGTATATAATCTACGCATATTGGCCAACTAGAAAAAAGTAACCGTGAATCTTTTTCATGCACGCATTATAGTAAGTAAGATGTAAATTGTTTCTTCTTATGCTAATGAAAGTACGTGAGTCTCACATTTGGAAAATGGAAATTGAAAGGAGATAGATATAATGTATATGCATAATTCCAAACAAAGTTTACATTTTATGATTGATCAAAATATTCCTTTGTTTCTTTCTCTAAATAACCGTTTGTTTCACAGTAAATGACAAAAGTTTTACTCCTACCATTTCAATTTATGTGAACCTATTTCCTTTTTAGTCCGTGCCAAAAAGAATGACATATTTCCCTATTTGGAAACAATTTACCATTATGTAATGATTTATAGCCACACAAAATATATGTGCTTCATTTTATACCACAAGTTCAAAAAATTTCTCTTTTTTCTAAAATTTCGTGCTCAGTCAAATGTATTCACATAAATTAAAATGGAGGTAGTATCTTATTTCGCTATTGATTTACTTAGGACCATATTAAAAGACTCGTTCAAGCCAGAGTTTTCTCTCATTTGCTCTACTTTCTACCTGTATATACACCAGTTTTTGTTCGTTAATTTAGTTTATTGTCATATCCTACTACTGAATTTTCAGGTTTTATCATTAAGTTCCCTTTAAATGTACTGCGACATTAAAAAAATTACCATTAATTCGAAAGCTGGCCTTCATGCTAAAAATAGTACTATGTATTATATACTATCTAGCAGACTAGCACTAGCATATACGAAAAGAAGGAAATCATTTTTATTCTAAATTTGGACGTCTACTCTGAAATCATTTTTCGCTTAGCTAGTATATCTTCTGAGTGACGTAGAGCTTATAAATTCTGAGAAAGAAGAATACATCGTTCTTTAATTAACACATAAAGAGAAGAGCACTCTAGCACTACTTTCGATCCAGGATTTTAAGGTCGTGGGTGCTCATTTCCTTTAACATATGCACAACTATTCTAGTGCGACAGTGTAAAGAGTCAATGAAAAAATACCGATTAATATTATTACTATCAAAATAGTCTTCTAATAAGTCACAGTGAACTTTGTACAAACGATAAGCATGGGAAAAAAATCCAAAATCCTTCTACTAAATATTTTCAATATCGAGTTTTAACAAAAATATAATCTTATTACTAGCTGTTTGTTTTCTTTCTTTTTTCTTTTCGCTGAAAGTCGTTTTTTTCTTTTTTTAATGTGAGAGCCGAAATCCAAGAAGCAGAGAAAGGTTTGGTCGCCTGGTGTTTAAAAGAAGCTAAATTTATCCTAAAACTAATTAATGAATGAGATAAAGCCTAAAGGAAATAGGAAATATGACAAAAGAAATCTAAAGAAAAGGTCAAACTATAAAAAAAAAAAAAACAAGAAATACTATAGAAGATTGAGAGAGTCGGCCTCAAGAAGTTGACTAGTATATATATTAGGAGGAGGAACAACTATCAACATCAAAATCCCTCTTTTGCTAGTGCTTCTATTCTCCTGTTTTCCTGAGCTTCCAAAGAATTTGAGTGTAATTATTTGCGTATGGGGTTAATGTTAATTACAAGAAGGAAAAGGGCTGAATCTTGGCGAAGGATCCAATGCATCATATATATATATATATATATTATGATTCACTAGGCCAAACTTGGAAACGGTAGAAGTCTATTGAGGGGAAGGGACAGAGGCAAAGTCAGGGTATGAGTTCTAAATTTTGGGATCACGATTTTAAGGGTTAATGATAGGGCTCTAGACTTAATATTTATATTAATTTTATAAAGACAAATTATCAAATATACTGTTTAAACAAAAGTAACTGGGTTCGGCCGGATCCGTAGGTCAGTTTGTATTTGTGTCTCCGTCCTGGAAGGTATTAGTTTTTACACCAAACTGATGATCATTGCAAGACAAATATTTTTCATATTTGAATTTATATTTAATCATGATCGAATGATATATATTTTAAAATTTTAACTTTTAACTATTAAGATTAAATTATTTAATTTTGTATAACACGGTATAAATACGTATTTACAACAGACTGTGATCGCGTGGCTGAGGGGTAGCTTTCGTTTCACTTTCAAGCTTGATATACGCACTTTGATGCAAACAGGCACGTGGTTTCGCTATGAGGATACCAACTCCATCCCCCTCTATCCGGAAGAGGTCATCTCAAACATAGTTTTCAAGTTATGACTTTAACAAATCCTAATCTTTTTATTACTTGCTTTTTTCGCAGGACCTGTTCTGCTAAAACAATCCAAAAATACTCTTACGGTTGCGGAAGCCAAATGTATATAGTGTGAATGAGTCACAACTACTATATCAAAAATTATGGCAGTCACCAAATAATAAATAAGACAATAAAACAACAATAAAAGGAACACCAGAATTTACGAAGTTCGGCTAATTTTGCCTACTTCTCGGACACAAATAATATTTTATTTCACTCCAAAATACAAGTGAAATAATACTAAAGAGGGAAGATACAAATGTCTTAAGAAGATAAGAAGGCAGATAAGAGGTATGTTTAAATCATAAACATTAGGCCTCTTTTTACAGGGAAAAATCCTCCCCCAAATGAGGTCCCCCACCGATGTAGGAGTTTGAAATTTCAACAAATCTCCACCTTGGCAAAATTTCACATCTTCAATTTTTCTCTCAATAACAAATTTTGGTTGTGTCTTCATCTTCAATCTTCAGTGTTCAACAATGTTGATCAAATCCAAACAATGTTAAAACTTGACCGCAGTCACCACTTTTGTCAGCATATCAGCAGGATTCTCTGTAGTATGAATTTTCTTCACTGTGACTCCACCTTCTTCTATGATTTCTCTTACGAAATGATACCGAACATCATGTGCTTCGTCCTTGCATGATAAACTTGGTTCTTCGCTAATTGAATAGCACTTTGACTATCACAAAACATTGTGATACTTCTTTGTTCAATACCAAGCTCTTTTAGCAACCCTTGAAGCCAAATTGCCTCCTTCACAACCTCTCTAATAGCCATGTACTCTGCCTCTGTTGTAGACAAAGAAATTGTTGACTGTAAAGTAGAATTCCAACTAACTGGTGCCTTTGCAAAAGTAAATACATAACCAGTAGTTGATCTTCGTTTGTCCAGATCACCCGCAAAATCTGAGTCACAATATCCAACTACAGACTGATTGTCTTCTTGCTCAAAAACTAACCCAACATCTACAGTATTATGAGTATACCGTAGAATCCACTTTACAGCTTGCCAATGCTCCTTTCCTGGATTATGCATATATCTGCTAATAACTCCAACAGCTTGTGAAATATCAGGTCTCGTATAGACCATTGCATACATCAAGCTACCAACAGCATTTGCGTATGGTACCTTTGACATATACTCTCGTTTAGCTTCATCTTTTGGTGACATAGCAGTACTTAGCTTAAAATGGGGAGCAAGTAGAGTACTAACTGGCTTAGTCTTTTCATCTATGCCAAAATGTCGTAGTACTCTTTTCAAATATTCTTTCTGAGATAAACAGAGTTTCTTTAAACGTCTATTTCTTATTATCTTCATGCCAAGAATTTTCTTTGCCTCACCCAGATCCTTCATTTCGAACTCCTTCTTCAGTTGAATCTTCAACTTATCAATTTCTTCTGAATTCTTGGAAGCTATCAACATATCATCAACATATAGGAGAAGATATATAAAGGAACCATCTTTAAACTTGCGCAAATACACACAGTGATCGTATTTGCTTTTCTTATACCCTTGCTGCAACATAAACTTGTCAAATCATTTGTACCATCGTCTAAAAGATTGTTTCAATCCGTACAATAATTTTTCAAGTTTGCACACCATATTTTCTTTTCCAGCAACTTTGAATCCTTCTGACTGAGTCATGTAGATTTCCTCCTCCAAGTTTCCATGTAAAAATACAGTTTTTACATCCATCTGAACTAGTTCCAAATCCAATTGTGCTACCAAAGCCAACATAATTCTAATGGAGGAATGTTTTACAACTGGAAAAAAATACTTCATTGTAATCAATTCCCTCCTTTTGAGCATATCCTTTGGCCACCAATATTACTTTGTAGCGAACATCTTCTTGGTTAGTAAATCCTTCTTTCTTTGCAAATACCCATTTGCACCCAATTGCTTTATTTTCCTTCGGGAGATTGGCCAATCTCCATGTATGATTCTGATGAAGAGAATGTATTTCATCATTCATGGCAATCCTCCACTTATCTTCTTCTGAACTTTGGACTGCGTCTTTATAAGTGGTAGGAACATCATCAGCTGCAATTGAGGTTGCATAAGCAACCGCCTCTATGAGACGAACAAGTTTCGTTATTGTCCTTTTTGACCTGCTGGTTGCTATTGATTCAAGTTGTTGTTGAGGTCCCTGAATTGGAATCTCCTCTACTGGCTCTCCTTCTAGAGGATAATCTTCATTTGTTTCCTCCTCTGCTTCTTGTGTAGGAAAAATAAATTTTTCCTCAAACTCCACCTGCTTAGAAGCACCCTTATTTTGTTTGGTATCTTCATTTGTTACCTTGTTTACCATAGCAGATTCATCGAAGGTAACATCACTGCTGAATATTACTTTCTTTGTCATAGGACACCATAAGCGGTATCCTTTGACTCCAAAATTAATCCCCATAAAAATAGCCTTCTTTGCCCTTGGATCCAATTTCGACTCTATTACATGATAGTATGCGATTGATCCAAACACGTGCAAAGAGTCATAATCTACAGCAGACTTTTTATACCATTTTCCAAATGGTGTCTTGCCATCAATAGCAGCAGATGGTAGACGATTAATGAGGTGGCATGAATATGTAATTGCCTCAGCCCAAAATTCTTTGCCCAAGCCAGCATTGGACAACATACACGGTACCTTCTCCAGGAAGGTCCGGTTCATATGTTCTACCACTCCATTCTGTTGTGGTGTATGTCTGACAGTGAAGTGTCGGACGATGCCATTATTTTCAGAGACCTTATTGAAATGATTATTTGTATATTCACCTCCATTATCTGTGCGAATACACTTGATCCTCCTGCCTGTTTGATTCTCCACCATCATCTTCCATTTGAGAAAAATTCCCCGCACTTCATCTTTGCTCTTCATTGTATACATCCATACTCTTTGTGAAAAATCATCAACAAAGGTTACAAAATAGTGCTTCCTACCCAATGAAGGTGTTTTGGAAGGACCCCAAATATTAGAGTGTACATAATCCAAAATGCCTTTAGTATTATGGATTGTTGTACCAAATTTAACCCTTGTCTCCTTCCCTTTGACACAATGCTCGCAAAACTCCAAATTGCAAACCTTTACTCCCTTTAACAATGCTTGATCTGATAAAGTTTTCAAGGATTTCCCTCCAGCATGTCCCAAGCGCATGTGCCATAGCCTGGTTGCTTCTGCCTCTTTGTTATCACTGGACGTCACTGTCGTTATCCCAATAACTGTACAACCGAGATAACGGTACATGTTATTGTTCTTCCGATTGGACTTCATTATCACTAGTGCACCAGAGCATACTATCATCACTCTATTTTCTGCAATAATTTTGAACCTTTTTGATTCTAGGGCTCCCACAAAAGTGAGATTCTTCTTCAAATCCGGTACATATCGAACATATGTTAATGTTATGATCATTCCATCATGGTTCCTTAATCGTATTGGACCAATGCCATATTAGGTAAGAGGGCTGTTATCCGTTGTGTGGATGACTCCATATTCTCCTTCTTGAAATTCCACGAATGAGTCCCTGTTGGGACACATATGATAGCTACAAGCCGAGTCCATCAACCATATGTCTGATGATGTTGATGACCCTATTGTAACTAATGAGAAGATTGAATAATCACAATCAGCTACATTTAAATCCATAATGGCCGTTCCATTGTTATGTTTGACCTTATTCTTCAACTTTGGACAGTCTTTCTTCCAGTGCTCCTTTTCTCGACAAAAGGCACATTCATCTTTGCTGGGTTTAGATCTTGACTTAGATCTTCCTTTATTTGTCCTCGTTTGATTTTGAGGACGACCCCTCACAAATAGAGCTTCTCCTTCTCCGCCCTTCTGTTTTTCTCGCTTTCTTTGTTCATAGCTATACAAAGCCGAACAAACTTCTCTGAGAGAAACTTCGTCACTTCCATGGAGTAGAGTAGTTTCAAGGTGATCATACTCATCAGGAAGTGACGCCAACAACATCAAGGCCAAGTCACCATCATCATAAGTTGTATCTATATTTTGCAAATATGTGACCAACTTATTGAAATTGGTGATATGTTCATTCATCGTGGTACCAGGAACATAGGTGAAGTGAAACAGTCTCTTCTTCATGTACAATTTATTTTGATTGTTTTTCTTCAAAAATTTATCCTCCAGTACTTTCCATAATTTACTTGTAGAAGTTTCCTTTGTGTATGGATATTTCTGCTCTCTAGCAAGGTAGGATCGAATGGTACCGCAAGCAACACGGTTGATAATTCTCCAATCTTCTTCTCCAATAACATCTGGTCTCTTTTCTTCAATAGCAAGATCTAGCCCTTGTTGAAAAAGGACATCTAGAACCTCGCCTTGCCACATCCCAAAATGTCCTGACCCATCAAATATTTCTACCGCAAATTTCGTATTTGACACAATTCTTGTCACAAGCGAAGATGCCAATGATGACGTATTTTTGACACTTGATGTAGATTCGTCTTGTTTATTGTCTCCCATCTTTGACATAAATATTATTTAATAGCTGACGACACAAATCAAAATTATTTTCTTTCTGGTGTGGAAGATCAGAGTAAGCTGCAACCACAGAGTATACTCAGACAGAACCTTGACTCAGTTACCAAGATAAATCTTTTCTGATGTGGAAGATCAGACTATGCTGCAACTATAGAGCATGCTTAGACAGTACCTTGGCTCTGATACCTATTGTTGCGGAAGCCAAATGTATATAATGTGAATAAGTCACAACTACTATACCAAAAATTATGGTAGCCACCAAATAATAAATAAGACAATAAAACAACAATAAAAAGAACACCAAAATTTACGAGGTTCGGCTAATTTTGCATACTCCTCGGACACAACTAATATTTTATTCCACTCCAAAACACAAGTGAAATAATACGAAAGAGAGAAGATACAAATGCCTTAAAAAGATAAGAAGGTAGATGAGAGGTGTGTTTAAATCCTAAACATTAGGCCTCCTTTTATAGGGAGAAATCCTCCACTAAATAAAGTCCCCCACCGATGTGGGAGTTTGACATTTCAACACTTACGTGGTATGATATTGTTCGTTTTGAATCAAACTTATATGTTTTTTTTCTAAAATATTGTATACCATTAAGACTATCATCAAGAAAATACGCAGGATTTTATGCAAGCAGTGTATATATTTACATAAGAGTGTAAAACAAAATAACGCTAATTATCACATTTTTGAACGGGTAATAGTCTTAATGCATTAGTTTTGTGGAGTCTTAAATGAGAAGAGGGCTCGAGTTCAATCCTGATTAACCACAATTTTTAACAAGAGGCTCTTCAAATATTTGCCAAAAATAAGTTATAGTCTAGGTTCGAACTTCCAATCCATCAAAACAATACCAAGAATCCACCCAACATGCCAAGCAAGAATACTTGTCAAATTATATAATTATACATTTATCACCCGTTTTAACACAGTGTAATTATATATACCGAGTAAAAAAAATTGACAAAGCGGTGTCACATCCAACGATTGTCCGCCCTTAGCTTGAGAAGTATAGTACACCTTATAAGTAACATCCTTTTCCTTTTTATAGTTTTCATATGGAACTTTGTTCACACACCCAAAAAAGATAATTAACCTCTTAACGCGCCGAGAACATTAAGAGATTTATTTGTTTTAGCTAATTTATTTTCCCGTCATACAGGTATTGATTTTTTTAACTAAGCGTATTATAACTTGTCCTTTGGGCTCGTCTAATGTCGTCCCGTAACTTAAAATTGGGATCCTTATATAATTACATGCATATTCAAAGAGATAGACGTTCTTTGTGTTTTCAACTACTCTTGATCTTCTTCACGTCTTCAACTTATTAATTTTCCCTTGCCAAATCTTTTTTTGTTTTTCATATTCCTTCCATTAAATAACAATTTTGTCCTTTTGTGCTCCTAGGAGATGCAGTCCTATTTTATGACTATATATATTCATCGGCCATATGTTAGGCACGCGTTTAACATTCAATTGTTTTTATTTAAGCTTTTCGGAGAATGCAATGTTATGTTTATATATATATATATATGGTAATAGTATAAATATAAAAATTTAAAATATTTATATTGGGAAATTAGTACAATAAGCCCACAGGGGTTGGCTGAGTTAGTTGGATGAGTAATTTTCCACATGGGAGATCAGTGATTGATTCCCCTCACCAGCAACCTCCTCAGTTAGAGCTTGTCGCATCGAGTTTGCCTTATGTGGTTTCCATGATCTCTTATGTAGTTTACGAGCTATTGCACGATGAGTTGCGAATTTTCAGAGAATTTTAAAAAAAAAATAGTACACAAGCTAGTTAAAAGAGTCGAGAAGTTGAAAACTAATTAAGGTGTGCCTTGTGCGAGGGACTCCTAGCATTATCAAGTTCCAACTTCTATTCTAACCTAATGAACAATGTCAATATTTGAGGATATATTTGCACTCAATATATTATTCTATGCCAACACTGACAAAGACTATAAAAAAGAAATGCAATATATGAGAATTTTTGTGCATTGGATCCTTCACCTTCCCTTTTCCAGCTTCTTCTAACAAGTTGTCGCCTTTCTCTCTTTCATCTTCATCTCATACACAAATACATTCAAAACACTCACAAAGCTCATAAGTCAACTTCTGGTGATCAACTTTTAATTTTGAGTTTGTCAAATTCGGACCTTTTTCAAGTGAAGGAAGATGAAGAAGATATCAAATCCGATAATTAATGATATACACCTGCCCACATTAAAAGATCCAAATAAGTGTACAGATATTGCACCAGATGATCAACAGGTCGTTGACCAAAAACAAGATGAAAATAATCCAAAAAAAGATTGTTGTGAGAGCATAGATTGTTCAGATGAAAAAGGAAGGCTATATAGTGGACAATCTGAAGTCCCAAACGATGAAGGATTTACAACTCCAACTTCTTCGGATCACAAAATTCCAGAGATGACAACATGTCTACCTGCACCCAAGAAATTATTAAGTACAAAAAGGAGCTTCACTTTCACCAAGTATAAATCCAACCCTACACGTTGACTTAGAATCGACTTTCACCACCATAAATCATGAAGATACAGAAAGGAATATCAATAAATTGAGAAAGCAAGATCATGATGAATCAACTACTATTCCTAGCCAACTAAAATTCATTGTACAATCCATCACTAGTCACTTGCACATTTCTTTATGTATGGATTTTACATGCACAAAGTATTTTATATTCACGTAGAATTCGGAGAAGGGCTATACTCAAGGGGTATGATGTAGATTACCTAGCTAACCTAATGCAAGTATTAGTGGCTGGTTCCAAGACTCGAACCCGTAACTTATAGGTCATACGGAGATAATTTTTTCGTTGCTAGGCATCCCTTCTTTTACATACAACGATAATGTAATTTAGTAGTTACACTATTTAGTTACCATTTTCAATTGGTTACCGATTAATATTTACATGTAATTTATTTTATAGGTGACCTGATCGTTAAAAAAATCTTCTATACTATTAGTGCATAGAACTTAAACTGATCTATACATAGTCTTATCTCCTAGGCCGACAAGGACTCAATATATATCTCTTAAATTTTCTATTTTTACGTCGGCATATTTTGGAAAGAAAAAGTTGAGATATCAAGGATGAAGTAGAGACCAAAAGATTAATGCAAAGAGGCCTTACACTTCCAACTTTAATTGCGTTGGGCCCAATTAACGTAATTCTTTTGTCATTAAAGTGTGTGGTGTTACGTAAAAGAATGAGAATAGATAGATTCCAATATTACATGTAAAGAATTTGTTTCCTTATTTCTCTTTTTTAAGGTATGTTAAAAGACTCATTATTAAGTAGACATGCAATTTAGGAGTGTGTTTGGTACGAAGGTTTTCCAATTTTCTCATGTTTGGTTGGCTTAAATGTTTTGGAAAATATTTTCCTTATCAATTCATTTTTCTCCAATTGGAGGAAAATGTTTTCCTTATCAAAAGAAGGGAAAACATTTTTCAAAGCTTCTTCTCAACCTTTCTCATCCTCACCACCCCACCCCACCCCCTCTCCAAAAATAAGGTTTTTCTAAAAAACAATTAGTTTTTCCATCTACCCTACTACCCCTCCACCTCCCCCGCAAAAAAAATATTTTTTTTACCTTATTTTTTTTTGCAATTTAAAATTTCTATTTTTTCATTTTTCTACACCACCCAGAGCCCCCACACCCCACCCCCCTCGCAAAAAAATATTTTTTTACCTCAAATTTTTTTTTTTTGAAATTTTAAATTTTTGTTTTTTTTCGTTTACTGCCCCCAGCACCACTTCACCCATGCCCCCTCCCCCCAAAAAAAAATTTAAAATATATTTTTCAGTTTTTAATTTTATTATTTATCGATTTAAAAGCTTAAAATTTTACAAGTTCCAAAATTATGAGTTCGGAGGTTTATGTGTTTGGAAGTTTATGGGTT
>MU694862.1:105128-117126 GCA_026770625.1 Nicotiana glauca | reverse complement strand
GCATAAAAAATATTTTCCTAAAAAAATTTATTTTCTACTCTCTAACCAAACAATAAAAAATATTTTCCGGAAAATATTTTCTAATTACCAACCAAACAAGAGAAAATAAGTGATAAAACCACTCATTTTCCATGAAAACATTTTCTAGGAAAATATTTTCCATGGAAAACATTTTCCTTCGTACCAAACACACCCTAGAAGAAAAATTTTTCCTTTTAAATCTTTTTCGTATGAAGCAGCTAGATTCAGTGCTTGGGAAGCTTTGCTAGGTCATTTATGGTGTTTTCAACAATATTATATTTTAGCGGTGTAATATTCCTATGTAGTCTCATTCAATTCATAACACGCTTTGATAATTGATGGGCTTTTGACCTTTAGGTAGACAACATATTTGTCAATTTTATTATAATATGATTTTGACAATTTTATCATGAAAATGATACGGGGAGATGAGGATACTGCCAAGAATGATGGTAGCGATCAATTCATAAATGAAGCCCTAGATAGCATATATTTTTAGCATGAAGGGCGGCATCATGATACTCCATGTTTTTCTATGCCACCTTATTAATGGGAAATGATAACACCTTAAAATTAATTCGGTTAGGATTTGTCAATAAACTAAAGTGCTAAACAAAAGAACTTGAAGTTGAGCAAATGAGAGAATATATAATATAACTTGAAGTGGTATATATAAAACATATATAATATGTGTATAACCATCTATAATCAGTGAATAATCTATGTATAGTAACTTAAAAAGTAAGTAGCAAACCCGAAGATCCCCTGAGATATGTTACTTTGAAAAGGCCATTAATAGACATGTTTTTACACCTATGTTTTTGTACATGAAAGTACATCGTAAGTCAATTGATAAAAGCTCAGAAATGAGATTATATTCGAAAGTACATAGAGTAAGTTAATCATTTTACCTTGGAGTTTATAAATATTTAATATCATGAACTGCAAGTACTAAGGGGGTTGGAAGGTTTAGAAGCTAAACGAATTGAAAAAAAATAAGTTTCGTCGAAGGTCGACAAGTTGGAAATATTATATCATGGGATTTGGTTCCAATCCAATCTTGTCGTTCGTCGTGTTAAATAGTAGTTTCGTTGGTGACGTGTGCACTTGTTGTAGTGTTGATTGATTAATTGGTGTTGTTAGGTTGTTGGATTTATTGTGGTGCTGAAGGTATATAGTTGAATGTTATATGTGTTCTTTTTGTCTTTATGGACTTGGGGAAAGCAAGGAAAACAGGAAATATGTTGTATGTTTTAATATAAAATAAGCTTGTCATTCGGTATACAATAGTTGCATTCTTCATTTCTTAACGATAGTATTATTATCGTTGTTGTAAATTAAAGTGCGATGAGATGAGTTCAACATGGTCATTGGACAGACTGTGATAAAGTATGTTAAAGCTAAACCATTACTTAATTATGGCATGATCTCTTAACTACATGTATTGGATAACGAGACATAAAGAGAAGTTCATACTCCTGAATTTATGTACATTATTGTAGTCTCACAAGTTACAATATTCTCCCTTATCGGGACTTTATATTTTGTTAAGTATTATTTTCTTCCAGTAAAGAGAGCAGAGGGGGTGTGTGTGTGTGTGTATATATATATATATATATATATATATATATAAAATATTATAGTATTTTCACCACCATCAAGCTATAATAGGTGGGCATGCCCTATTAGGCAATATTATAGTATTTTCACCACCATCAAGCTATAATCGATTGACAGGCTCTTTCATTGGCAACCTTGAATCAGATGGTAAGTTATATACCGAGCCTACTGTGGCCGAACACCTATGAGCGAGCCTAGAATGACTGAGATACAGATTCTATTATGGTCGAACGCCTATGAGCGAGCCTATTACGACAGAGCAGTTACACGTAGCAAGCCTTATAGGGTCGAACAACAATTTTACTTACTATATATATTGAGAGAGTTAGAGTCTATATCAGTAGGAAAGCATATCTTCATCAGATTATCTTTGATCCCTAGTTAATTTCTGTTATTATACTATCAGTTAAGTTTCAACTTTCTATTATTCTGGTACCTTACATACTCGGTACATTATTTCGTATTGACGTCCCTTCTGCCAGGGACGCTGCATTTCATGCCTGCAGGTCCTGATAGACATTTGGAATTAGCTTCCTAGTTGACAGAGTCAAACATTAGCTTGATTGGTAAGCTTCACTTCCTCAGAGTTACCAAGTCTAGATCTTGGAGTCTATTTTATATATAAAGGTTTAATGGGTAAGTCGAGGCCCTGTCCCGACATTTGATACAATTCAGTTATCTCTAGAGGCTTGTAAATGAGTTATGTATAATTTGTATATCATTATTGTGGCCTTGCCAGCCCTGTATATATGTTTAGTTTGGTATTTCTGCTTGGAGACATTCACGACGACCTTGTCAGTCTGTATGGTTATCTATACGAGCTTTTGGGGATATTTACCCCTCAAATGAGAGACGTTATTTGCAAATGATTCAAGATATAGCCTCATCGACCTTGATCGGTATTGTCATTTTGCAGGTAGTCCTCGTCGATCTAAGTTGAGGATTTGCCTTCCATACAGCTTTAGAGTGGTACGCTCGAGCCGAGTATGGCATGGGTGCCGGCCACGCATCCCCAGGTTTGAAGTGTGACAAACTTGGTACCAGAACTGCTCTATCCTAGGGAATCTACAAGCCTTGTCTAGTTGAGCCTTGTTTATAGATGTGTTGTGCACCACATTATATAAACAAGAAACTACAAGGCATTTAGGAGTTTGTTATCCTTCTTTCAAATCCAAATTGTTGTATAGAGTTGAGTCATAAGAGTTTGAGCCAGGACGTATGTTTTCTAATAATATAGAGATGCTTGCAATTAGAGAAATTACAGTTGGCCAGAGGGCTAATACAACAACAGATAAGGGCACTAGTAGCGTGAGAATTCTTGACGACGTGGCCCTGTTTGAGGTCCTATCAGATCGTGTATACCAAATGTAAAAATTTTCTTCTTAAGACCCTACGATGGGAGTATCTAACACACCCCGAGACTAGCAGGCCATGTGAGTATCAAGGCTAATACATTAGCAGGTAAGGGTACTAGTAGAGAGGAAATTCTTGATGACGTGTCCCTGTTTGAGGTCCTATCAGATCGTGTATACCAAATGTGTAAATTTTCTTCTTAAGACCCTACGATGGGAGTATCTAACACACCCCGTCCCGTGACTAGCAGGCCATGAGAGTACTAGAAGGTAAAAATATAAGTATTAACAGGTAAAAGAAGAAAGGTGAAGAAGAGTGCAAGGTACCCAGTTAGTGAGGATTATCTGTATTTATAATTCAGGCGTAGAAATATAAACATTCTGAGTTACCTTCAACAGTAACAGAGGTATGTACAATTGGCCAGAACCATCTTAATTATGCCTTATGGGAGCTAACAGATATAGTGTAAGAGAAGGATGGGATATAAATCCCAACTTAGGGTTAGAGTAACCCAAAATAGTGGATGGAATTTTTTATTTTTATGACAAAGGTTTATCTACTCATCGGCCATATGCCATATAGGCCCGAGTCTAACAATATTCCAATTCTTCCTATTTAAGTTTTCGGAGAACACAATGTTAAATTTTAATTTCTTCATATCTTTAGCCATTTATATATGTTAATAATATAAATAAAAAATAAAAAATATTTTTACTATGAAATTAGTAAACTAAGCCCGCAAAGGTTGGCTGAGATGGTTAGATGAGTGGTTTCCCACATATGAGATATGGGATCGCTTTCTCTCACCAATAGCTTCCTCAGTTAATGTTCATCGCATTGGGCTTGTCTAATACGATTTATATCTCCGATGTGGTTTGGCGAGCTATTGCACGATAAGCTAAGCTGCAAGTTTTCCGGGGAATTTTCCACAAAAAATAAAATTAGTACACTAGTTAATTAAAAAGTCATGAGAAGTTGAAACTAATTAAGATGTTCCTTGTGCGAGACTCTCAACATTATCAAGTTACAACTTCTAACCTAAGGAACAATGACTATATTAGAGGACACACTTGCACTCAATATAATATTCTATGCTAATTAACACTGACAGAGAAAAAAGAAATGCAATATATGAGAATTTTTGTGCATTCTGCATTGGATCCTTCGCCAAGTCTCAACCTTCCTTTTTCCTTCTTCTAACAGGCTTGTCTCCTTTCTCTCTTTCCTCTTCATCTCATACTCAATTACTACATTCAAAATATCTATTCAAACCTCAGGAAAAATAGAAAAGAAAAGATCATTCAAAGAATCTCCCGGAAAAAGGGCGATTTTGATGTTGATTTTTATTTTTTCCTCCTAACATATAGAACAAACTCTCTATATAATCTCTTCATATGTTAAAAAAAAAAACATAGTATTTTTTTTCTCTTCATCTTTTCCGCAACCCCAACCTTTCTTTTATTGGATCTTGACATGCTCATAGCTTTACTTCACTCAGAAGTCGCAGTACTCGTAAGTCAACTTTTGGTCAGCTTTCAATTTTGAGTATGTCAAATTCGGATCTTTTTCAAGTGAAGGAAGATGAGAAAAATATGGAATCCGATAATGATATACAACTGCCCGCATTAAAAGATCCAAATAAGTATACAGATATAGCACCAGATGATCAACATATCGTTGACCGAAAACCAGATGAAAATATCTCATCAGTAAAAGATTGTTCAGATGAAAAAGGAAGGCTATGTAGTGGACAATCTGAAGTTCAAAAAGATGAAGGATTTACAACTCCAACTTCTTCGGATCACAAAATTCCAGAGATGACAACATGTCCACCTGCACCCAAGAAATTAAGTACAAAAAGAAGAGCTTCACTTTTGCCAAGTATAAATTCAACTCTACAACTTGACTTAGAATCGACTTTCACCACCATAAATCATGAAGATACAGAAAGGAATATCAAGAAATTGAGAAAGCAAGATCATGATGAATGAACTACTATTCCTAGCCAACTAAAGGTACGAGAACTAATTTTCATTACTATACATCACTTACACATAACTTTATACCGTTAAGGGCAGTCTAGTGCATGAAGTATACCGCGTTTATGCAGGGTCTGGGAAGGGCTTCATCCCAAAGGGTGTGATGTAGGCAACCTATCATACCTGATGCAAATATCATTGGCTGATTCCATGGCTCGAACACGTGACCTATAAATTACAAGGAGAAAACTTTATTGTTACTCCAAGGCCCCTTTCACGTACCTTTATATTGTATGGATCGATTTTACCTATAATGATAGTGAAAAGAATTATAATAGGTTACAGATAAGACTTAGAGGTAATTACCTTATCATTGACATAATTGTATAATAACTTTTACAATGCCAATTATAGAATAATTTAAGCTCTAAATATATGTAATAAACGTATAGTGTCTTCCTTATTCTTCTCCTTTGGCGTTAAGTTGTGTACTCTATATATTTTAATCTTTGTATTTTCACGTTCGGAGATTTTGAAAAGAAAAAGTTGAGATATGAGGGATGAAGTACAGACCAAAGAATCACTGCAAAGAGGTCGTAGACTTCCAACTTCATTTGCAATTTGCATTGCCCCCAACTTAATTCTTTTGTCATCGAGGTGTGGTGTTGCCTAAAACAATGAGAATAGATATATCAGAATTCCCAAAACATGTAAAGAATATTTTCTTTCTTTCTCCTTTTCAGGCATGTTAAAAGATTCATTATTAGGGGCGCTTTATCCTTAATGTGGAATTTTCCGATGTAATCTGAATTTAGATACCGGACACAGGTGGGAAACTAAAAAAGATTTTAGTAGACATGCAATGTTGAAGAATAAAAATGATTTCCTTTTAATTCTTTTCGTTTGAAGCGGCAGATTCAGTGCTTGGGAAGCTTTGCTAGGTCATCTATGGTGTTTTCAACAATATTTTCATAACACGCTTTGGTAATGGGTGGGATTTTGACCTTTAGGTAGACAACAAATTGGTCAATTTTATTATAATAAGATTTTGACAACTTTATCGTGAAAATAATACGGGGAGATGGGGATACTTACAAGAATGATTGTAGCAATCACAAAGCTGTATTTGAAGCCCTAGCATATATTTTTAGCATGAAGCCAGCATTATATGATAATGTTCTTGTCTATGCCACCTTAATAAAGGGAAATGATATTGTTTACCCTTAAAACGGATAGCAATTGAATTTATACGCGGTTTTAAGGATATTTGGATTGATTCAACACAAATAATCAAAAATATTAGATAAATAAATTAATGAAACAATGAGTAATCAAACCAGTCGTAACATTATGACCTAGCTCGAACTTGAGTTTGGGCAATAGTTTCTGCCCTCGGTTGGATCCTTGGTTCGAAGCCAATCAAGAACAAAGAACAAAAACAAAGTAAGGACTTTGCAGTAGCTAGAAAGCAGAAAAAATAAGTTTATATTGCCTTAGTATACGTTTTACAATGTGTCCTACTAAATAAAAGTCTCCCCTTTATATAGTAGGAGAGTTTCATCTCTAGTACATTTCTAAAAAAAGTACAAATCCTCCTTTCTCGTCAATTACTGATATGTTACCGACATCGGGCGAGATCTGCACCGTGATATATGGTTGGGTGTGGATATCAAGGCTTTTTGTTAGTCGAGTACAACTGTTTGCCATATTTTCCTAGGTCTTGGAGCTCGTTCTGGGTCTGGGGAGTGTTGTCTTATCAAGTTCAATGGTGAGCATTCTGTTCGGGCCTTGGTACAACAAGTTTCCAACTTCGACTTCAATCTCGTGTATTCATACCCTTGCTTCGTGCATCCCACGGGGAAATCGGGGTGTAAGTGAACTCCCATTTCACCCGTATATAGATAGTCCCATCGTTTCCCAAAGAGTAGGTTTACCGAAACGATGGAAAACAATAGATGAACCCTAGTTTCTTCCTTTATACGTTACAACCAAGAGGACGAATAAGACCAAGCGTCCATTAGTCGTGTCATTCTGACTTCGGATACGTGTCGATCATCGACTAGTTAGCTTCAAATGTGAAACGTCGCGTATTAACTACATTTCCCTATAAAAGCTTCACCCCTATTCACTTCTTTCACTTTCTGATCCTTCGAACTTCATAAAGGCTTTCAACTTTCTCAAATCTTCATACCTCGCTTCTTCAACCTTCACACCTTCATGTTTAACATTCAAACCTTCATATATTTCCTGAAGTTTTCACCGCAGAACTTTATATCTTCACTTTTAACCTTCAAATCTTCATATATTCTTCCAGATTTACGATGGCCAAAACATCTAAGTCTGTACCACAACAAATGGTCCTTTTATCTTCCCACCTGACTGCAGAGGTTGAGGTGGATGTCCCAAGGTGCTTCCAGACCCTCCTATTAGAAGCTTCATACGTAGGGGCTGTTCCATCGGGGACGATTTCAAGGTCGAGAAGGCCTCCTTCAAATAAGACCGAGGTGAAGGAGCATAGAGATATATGCTCCATCACTGAAGATACCCTTCATATAATCCGAGAGGACTGTAAATAGGAAGGCAAGGATGTGGTTTTCCCCGGGCCTAATGATGATATCACTACCCACGTGGAGGGGTATTTAAGTATTTACACTTACCCATTCACTATGGGCCTGGTAGACCCAGTAATACTGGCCTTTTGTAAGAGGTACAAGGTGTACCTCGGGCAAATCCATCCGTCTTGCTGGAGGATCGCAATCCTCCTACGCTGTCACACCTCCTTTTTACACCCGAGGGGTATATAAGGGAGTTTTTCTAATTGAAGTGACATTAATCGAAATGGGATTATTTTATTTAATTTTAGAGTCGCCACTTGGAATAGTTCATTTGGTGTCCCAAGTCACCGGTTTATTTTAAATCCCAAATCGAAGAGAATTTTAACTTTATTTAAAAGTCTGCAAAACAAGAAATTCTAGATAAGAAATTCTATTAGCCCGGGTGAATGTGTTAGGCATTTCTGGGTTCCGTGGTTCGAGCACGGTCGCTCTAACTAATAATATTGGCCTAATTATCTGATTTACTACATGTTTTAAAACCTATTGTGCATTTTAACTTTTGATCGCTTTTAACTATTTATGGAATTATTCTGGAATAAGTTACGATTACCGTACACTTGTTTGTTTGATACACATTGCGAATCGTATCACGGAAATCGTGCCCACGATCTACAACGTGTTTAACATTATTAGAAATTGTGTCCGGATCACATAAATGTACTCCCGAATTTATAAATTATGTATCACAACTACGTCATAGGAACCAAACCTATAACTATGATAATTTTATTATAAACGCGCCTAAAGCAAACTACGAATGTTCAAAGTATTTTATACACTAGTTATGAATGTTCCAAGTATTTGTTCACTAGTTTTGGTATTAATGTAAGGGCCATAGATTATGGTATTCAATTATAGATGGTACACCTCATTTTATTCAAGATTGCTAGTTGTATACATGCTTGGGGTAGATATATTTATCCTTTAATCATTTTTGATAAAGAAATTGGGCCAGCAGTAGCCCATTGGTTATTTGGTTAGGGACAAATCAGCGTCGAAGATGCATTGGGCTCAGAAATTGGCCCTGAAGTAAAGAAACTCAAGGGCCCTTGCCTAGTTCGATCTTAAATCATAGATGGCTCGCGTTAGGATTACATTAGGCGGCCCGAGTCACAAACATTTACTAGCTGGTCCTGTCCACCTTTGCATTTTAAGCTAGCCAAAACTTATATGATATATACATTTATCAAAAATTATAAATCAATTCACTTTATGTAAGGAAATCAGAATCTAAAAAATCAAAATACAATTCAAGTTTGAAGATTAATTATACTACACATCATTTGCAAGACATAAAGGAAATGTGTTTATATTATAGTTCACAAAGGAAGCTTATAATTGAGGGTCAAACTATTGGGTTTAATACCCAGGCCCATCCGTCTGGGGCCAAACTTGCTTAGGTAATTTCCAACTTGGGCTTTGTTGCAAGTCTGGCCCAACTTGTATTACATTCAAACATTTCTGCAATAACGGGCTATGCTTATTACAAAGAAATCATACTGTTATGAACCTAAACTAGTAACCAAACATAATCAAATTTGAAATTAAAACATACCAACAGTCCATTTACCACTCACATTCCATAAATTTACAATTCCTAAATACAACTATGTGTCTAAAGGAAAAGAAAGAAAATTTAAGGTAAAAAGTAACATTCTTCCTAACTTTGAGTCTTTCAGTTGTTACCAAGTCATTCAAACCAACTTCAGCTCGCAAGAAATCAGCTATAGAGTTATTTCTTACAAGCCAGTATTCAATTCTATTTCTGAGGTTTCTTTGTCTTATTGCCTCTCACATACAAAAAGCAGAAATAAAATGCAGGTTTCGGTATTTGTGGGGAATCCATTTAATAATGTATTATCAACTAAAAAAATAATGCAGGCAGAAAGAAAGAAGCAAAAACACTTCAGAAATCAAGGTTGAGGTTCAGTATGAAATTTTACTAAGCAAAATTCAGACTTTGGGCATTTTTAAGAGAGGATTACAAATGCCAGCTGGCTAACACAAGTGTTCATGTTAATTGATTTCCACACTTAAAATCACACAGCAAAAATAACCAGATCCATAATAAGATAATGAACTACCAAATGAAGGAACATTCATACAATTTGAAACTTTTGCTTTTATAATTATTCAAACAAAACAATACATAAAAAAAAGTTAAAACTAGTACCTTGACAAAACAACAACAAAAACCAGCAACAAAACAAATAAAATATTGGCTGAAACTTAAAGGTGAGCAGCAACAAAACCCCAAACAGTAACAACCCTGAATCAAACCATAAAACCAAGAACCAAAATCCAAAATTCTCAAAATCAGAGTATTTAAGAGAAGAATAGCCTAGAAACTCTAAATAGGAGACTCATGTTCTAGCCGAAAAAGTTTCAGGGAATTTCTTTTAGTTTTTAGAGCCTTTTAGGTGCAAATATCTGATGAATGTGTGTGTGTGAGTGCAATTTTTTTTTATAGAGTGTCCAAAGATGGCATCAAAACGGAATATTCTAACCTAAGTTCTAAAATGTCAGAATAGTACAGCATCTTTGACAGCTGTATGTCCTGTTTTCCACCCAATTTCAGCATTTTTTACTAAAAATGGGCCAGTTGTACAAAGTGCTAGAACCTTCTGTTTTTTTACCTTATGTGAAACCCCATTTTTACCCTTTCAATTACTAGATATTCCAATTCTAAACAAATCTGATCCTCTTGTGATTCTAGAAATCTATTTAGGTCTTTCTAGAATCAACTAGATGATTAGGATTTCTTAAACTTGCTTTAATTTGTAGCCCTGGGGTATTTACCTTTTATTTTTGAAATTAAACTAAAGTTTATGTTTTAATTCTAAGGTTTAAACCTAATTGACAAGTCTTATCTAACTAATCCCTAAACCTAACTGAATTTAAAGCTTGTAACCAGACAAATACTAAACAAAACAGAATGCCTATGCAATGAAAACTAGAAATCAACTTAATTATTTTGCAATCAACTAGATTAATCAACTAAGGCTAAAGTGTTCTCAATAATTAACCAGAAATTGGCCAAATTGGATGTCAACCAACTCTTAACACTATTCTAGTCAACTTAACTAAACATTGAAACAAATATAAAAGAGAAATAAACACAAAAGAAAAACAGAACAAACAATTTATCAAAACCTAAAACATTGAAACTAATTAAACCTCAACCTAAGCAAATTGGAATCGAATTTGAAATGGTGAAATTTAAAATATACTTCAGTTACTCTAATAAACAGATGTAAGAAAATAAACTAACAGTAAATAAAGAGAAGACCTAAATCATGCGGCTAGACAAAACTGAACATGCAGAAGAAAAAAATAGAAAACAAAAACAAAAATAAACAAGAAAGTGAGAGGAATTACCTAAACTCGTTTTGAACTGGACCAGTTACGAATTTGACCAAATTAATGGGGTAAAGTGGACTTGGGCAACCATTAATCAATTGTTCTTAACAAGAACAATTGACTAATGGAAGTCTTAGGTTCAAATATCCCATAAGCTAACCGAAAAATCAAAAAGGGAAAAGTTAGGGTTTTTTGTGAATCTTAGATCTAAGATTCGAGCGGTTTGAGAAAGATTTGAGGAAAATAGTTTGGGGATTTAGAAAGGGGAGGGAAATATGGTTATAGGGTGTTAATTTGGTGGAGTTTGGAGTTGGTCCGCCGCCGTGAGGCGATTTCCGATCGGTGGACCACGGCGGAGGCGACGGGGATTAATGGGCGGCTAGGGTTAATGTTTTGTGTGTGTGTGTGTGTGTATGAGAGAGAGAGAGAGAGAGAGAGAGAGATAATGGATGCTGAAAGAATGAGAGAGCTATGTGTGGAGAGGATTTTATAGAAGTTCGGGATCTTGGTAATTTTCGATTTACCGCCAGGTTACGCATATTTACCTCCACCGCTTCACCGAGTCATTTTCCTATGTGCTACAGCCCACCCCACCCCACCCAAAAAAAGATTTCCTTACTTTTCTCTAAAGAAACTATTATTTCGTTCCAAAGGAAAACAAAATTTGAAATAGTGACTCAATATATCTATTTTCCGCATTAATTCGTAGACCTATTCGCTAATTAGAACTGATCAAGTTGCACAAATGGTGTGAATTCATTTATTCCTACAGTAGGTATTATTAAGAACAATATAAAAATCATATGAATTACATTTTTTTTATTGTTAAAAAAAGATGGCCGGCATATCGTACTAGCAAGCCTTTTTGATACTTTAAATGGTGATAGCATTACATAAAATGAGATAAGAAATGTCAAACTGCATTCGGGCTTCTTTATCCATACCCATAGTTAAAGTAAAGTCGAATAATCAAAGAGTAATTTTTATCTGATACGTAAATATAGTTGCGCAAGTTAAACCATTAAAGATTCTAATGAAAATTATTGCAGA
>MU694862.1:33306-101297 GCA_026770625.1 Nicotiana glauca | reverse complement strand
CCCCCCCCCCCCCACAATTTTCATCTCAAAATACTAATTAAATGATGAAAATAATGATATATTCATGTATATTAGCCAAATCAGAGTTAGAATGACTTATCCCAATAAAATTCTTGAATAACTCACAAAATATCGCCACAAACCGAGCTCCCAAAGTCCAGATGTGAAATAATACCCTAACCCTTATGTATGTAGTACACGGTCTGCCCTCCAAAGTGCTGAACGCACTTTTTTGGTGCGGTCGCACATACGACTGCGATCCAAATTGAGCAGCCGAACTTCAACAAAATCTGCACTACCAGTCTTTAGTAAATTGGCCATACATTTCTTTTCAAATGTCCAAATGATGATTTCTTTATCTTTATGAAATCTAGACACAAAGAGATACAACTTTTATTTTTGGATCATATCCAAATTCCTTATAGATTAAAAAATATAAGCTTCCGAAGACAGGCCATCAGACCTGTAGAATCTCTGATCTTTGGTCGCTAGAAGAATTGTGTGGTATGCACTTTTCCTCCCAGGTCCGCACTTGAGGCTTTGCCTCAGAACTCCAAAATTTGCCCCTGCACTTCTAAAGGTACTAGAATGGCATCAGAGCGCTGAAAATGCCCAACTAGAATGGCATCAGAGCGCTGAAAATGCCCAAACTTGTTCAAAACTTACCCGAAATACACCCGAGCCCCTCGGGACTCCGTCTGAACATACCAACGAGTCCAAAACACAATACAAACTTACTAAAAGTCTCAAATCATACATAAAAACATCTAAATGACGAATCACACCTCAAATCAAACTTAATGAACTTCGAATCTTCAACTTTCAAAACTCGCGCTGAAATATATCAAATCAATCTGAAGTGAACTCAAATTTTGCATATAATGGAGATATTCTGATTGCCAGAGCCTCAATCTGAATCCGATATCATAATTTCAACTCTCGGTCAAATTTATAAACTTTCCAACCCTTCAAATTTCTAACTTCCGCCAATTAGCGCTGGAACCTTCTAGAAACATCCAAATACAAATCTGGGCATATGCCCGAGTCCGAAATTACTATCCAAACCTAATGGAACCATTAAAACTCCAATCCGAGATCGAATATTAAAAAGTCAAACTTGGTCAACTCTTTCGACTTAAAGCTCCAATCATGAAATTCATTCTTCTAAATCAATTCCGAATAACCTAAACGATTCACACAAATCATAATATATCATACGTGTGAGCATGTGATTTTTGCCCTATATGAATTACTCCCATAAATTCAAGAAAAATAATTTTTCTCCCTTTTTTACAATTTTATAGGATTTTGTGATAACTTGTGTGCATGTTTAGTTTATTTAAATCATGAAAAGTACACAAATATCTTGCATTGCATTTAGGGTTTATAGTTACATTTTTCAGGTTAATTAGTAAGTTAATTGTTTTATAAAAGTGGAGAAATCACAAAAATTGGCTTACTTTTATGTTTTTATCCTTTTAGATTTAAATTAGTAATTTTCTCTTTTAATTTAGGAGTAATTAATTTTTGTAAATACTATAGTGGATAACTAGCCTAATTTTAAAGATTAGATCAATTTATGAGTTAATTTGGGAATTCAATTAATTGTAGAAAAAGAGGAATAATAGAACAAAAGAAAAGGGAAAGGGAATTTGTTGTTAAAAAAGTCTATTTGGGCCAAGATCAACAAAAGAATCCCAAGCCCAACCCCTTTCTTCTAATCAACTGCCCAGACCCACGCCCTAAACCAAACATGACCCGACCTGTTCGCAAATACACACGCAAATACAATCATATGGAGACTCCTAGAGCCCTAGATCCCAAACGAACTATTCAATCGTCGTTCTCACTCGAACCAAGCCCCAATTCAGTCCAAGTTCGGGCGAGTGAATTCCAAATCCTTAACCCACGCGTCCTTCCTTCTCTCATCTTGCCGTTACTAACATTTTCTGACTCAAGATTACCCTCCCCTTTCACTCGCTCGAATTCGAGATTTATCTCACGATTGGAAGGTTCTGGAGACGAGATGTTGGATGAGTGTGAGGCGTTGGATTGATTTCGCTCAATCCAAGCACCACATTCATCAAGGATTCATCTTTAAAACAAGCCTTATTTGATTTTGTGAAGGGGAGACTCTGGTAAAAATTTGGAGAGAAAAGTCGAAAGGTTTCTTGAACTCCTAGTTTTCTGATTTTATTTTCTTTTTTTTAAGAGTTCTTTCAAAGTTTAAGAGAAGGATATACAATTTTTTTTATTGTCTGAGTCCGGCTTTGAGTTCCAAATAGATGAAAAAGATGAATTGAAGTTCGAGCTTGATTTTCTATTGTTGTTCTGTTGAGTCATTGTTGAACCTCGCTAGTACTCGAAGGTAGAAGGCGTATTATTAAGGCTATAATTATTAATAGAAATTTGTGACTTCAGGTTTGACTTTCTTTTTCCCCATGTAACTCTGTTTTTTAAAAAAAATGCCCTTGAGTTGTGCATTCTGTCTAAAATGGTTCTATGATTGAATTTCTTGTTGGTGAATTCTTCTTAGTGGTGTGATGTATTTGAGTATGTTCAGTAAGTAAAGTTGAATTTGAGGGGTTTTCCTCTATGCTTATATGATTTAACTGTTATTATGGCGTCGAGTTTTCATTTGAGTCAAATTTTATCATTTTCAAATGAACGTTAGCTTTCAGCCTTGAGATGGTATGAACTCTTAAAGGTGTCACACTGCTGTTAGTTGAAGTCGATTGGTTTAAGTCTAAATGACTGTGTTCATTGGTTCTAGTTTCTTAATATGGATCAGTCCCAGTTTAAATGACTAGTCCAACTGGTGCTTGTATTGCTTTGGCTATATACAACATGTTGATGCTCAATATAATCTGCTCGAATCTACTGTTTTATCTCAGCTTGTTCGACATAAATCACTGAGTAGTCTCCCTTTTCCCCTGATTCCATGACATTTTTTGCATGTTCTACTGGTCTGCAGTTGTTGAGATTACCCCTGTTAATGTTCGCTTTTATGGTTTTCCGAGTTAATCGGTTGTTCTTTCTTGCTGTGCTCTATTTGCATTATGACCGATTTTTCAGTTTTGAGTTATAAGTCCATTAGGTTGCTGTTTGCTGAATCTCCATTTCAGATCACTTGTAGGAAAATCTGTAGTGCCTAACTTTCTAAATTCTGCTTCGTTTGGTCTGGACAGTCATGGGTACCAGATTTATTTATTTTTTTGTGCATTTTCACTCCTTTGTCTAGCCTAAACCCTAAGATTTGGAGTTGAATCTTGTTAAGTTGATTAGCATGTGTTCAACTTCTATTAAATTAAATAATCACCAAGTGGTGTTTTGTTCTGTTGGCATTTTTCTTCCCTGCTAATTTAGTCACTAATAATATTATTTTGCTTTTGTTGGATTTGTTTGGTGCACATGAAAGTAGGACTCGATGTATTTTTAGGGAGAATTTCTCATTGCAATCCATATGTGGACTTTCATGATTTTTTCTATACAGACATGCTATGCAGATACTTGGTTTTCTCTTGGGTAATGACAATGGTAGCACTGCCAAGTATATTCGGAGGCATCATTTGATAAAAGTTCTTCTCTTGGCTGTTAACGATTTTAACCCAGATTGTGGACTTGCTTCTTGAGTGTGTTGAATTGTCATGTAGGCCAGGCTGATGGCATCAGTCTTAGGGAGGATATCCACAACGCTCATGGTTATCGTTTCTTAGTTCAGTTTACTTTAATTCTCGCAAAGGGTCAAGGTGATCAGAATTCCTATTTGAATTAGCTGAGGCGTGCCATATTCGACAACAAAATAGTTATGGCCCTCATGAGGTAGTATAGAAACCTTTAAGTAGAATATTTTGAGGTGCGCTATGCCAAACAAAAATGACAATCGCATGGCCCTCGTTTTAATTAACTTTCTTTTAAATCATTAGAATCCGAGGCACATAGCAAATTTTCGTGGCCCTAACAAAGCTAAAATGCGTAGTTGCTTTAGGCGCGTACTTTAATAATATTACTTTTCTAAACTCGGGTGCGCATTTCATGTGACCCAAATCCAAATCCTTATAACGTTTAATAAAATGTGTTTCGGATTACGGGTGCATTTCATGTGACGTGATCCAAAGACATATTTTAGACGACGTTAAATCTTCTTTTAAATAAATAAATAAAAGCGGTTAAAAGTAAAATGCAAATAGGTTTAAAATTGTTTTAAAATCAGATAATTATGCCAATTATAGCAGTTGAGCGACCGTGCTAGAACCACGGAACTCGAGAATGCCTAACACCTTCTCCCGGGTTAACAAAATTCCTTACCCTAATTTCTGGTTCGTGGACTGTTAAACATAGTTATTCTTTTTCTTGATTCGGGATTTTAAATCGGTGACTTGGGACATCATAAATCTCCCAAGTGGAGACTCAGAATCTTTTAATGAAACAAATCACATTTTGATTGTCCTTTAATTGAAAAAACTTCCTTTATTATACCCTTCCAGGGTGTAGTAAAAAAAGGAGGTGTGATAGCTCTGGCGACTCTGCTAGGGAACGAACCCAGAATCTCTCGTTCAGGGTTCAGAATTTGAGCTTAGATAAATTATTATATTTGGCTTTATCTGATTTTATTATATGTTTGGGCCAAATGTGCTAAGTGTTGCTTTTACCGCTTTGATATTCCGTGAACTCTATATAAACTGCTCCGAAACTCTTCCTCTCTCTGAGTCTTCTAAATCATGGAGAAGGGTGCACTTTGTGTAGCTTCTCTTCTGTTAGAGTCAATTCCCAAATTTAGAATGAGGTTCGGACAAGTTGCAAAGATTGCGAAGCTTCTATATTCCCGGTACGCTGCCCCTCCCCCCCACCCCCCGACTCAAGTTGTCCGCACGGGTAAACCAGGTCTAGAACAATAAACTCAGGTTTTAAACCTAGAATAACTCAGCCTCATGCCGGATCCCTAGTAGGAACGTTTGTTTGCAGACTTAGGGGACTCAACACAGGGGTTGGGTCCGTCTAGGACAGGTGTACCCAGAATCAAAAACCATTTTGATGCATCCTATGTGCTACATGTTGCATTTATTCAAGGGTAAAAAGGGTCATTTGGCGGACCAATGATATCTGAGGGCAATTGAAAAAATAAAGGAAAAAAAATAATGAAAAAACAAAAAAAAAGAAAAAAAGAAAAGAAAAGAGAGAGTGAAGTATGAAGATAAAGTTAGTTGGGCCCAGTTATGTTGTTAAAAAAGGAGGGAGCTTGAAAATTCAAAAAAAAAAATATTTTGCACTTTTTTATCATTTTTCGAAAATAAAAAAATTCAAAAAAAGAGAAAAAATAAAATCCAAAAAGATTTTGCATGTTTCATCATTTTTCAATAAAAAACAAAAAATATGTTTTCTCTAAATTAGTTTTTTTTTAAATTCTCGCCCGTATCCAATCTGCCCGAACTACGCATACCTGATTCTCGTCTTTCGGGGCGTGATACGTAGGCAACCCATATAGGGTCCAGTCTTCCTAGTAAATCTTAGGTTCTTGGCTTCGCGGGGTCTTAGCCAAATCTTGCAATTTTTGCCACATAGGTTAATTTAAGAAAAAATAATCCCAACTGTGTCTTGCATGTGTCTAATAGGGAATGATATTGTCTCACATAGTATTGGTTTAAGTTTTCTCATACAGGTGTGGATTTACCTACCGGAGTTTGAGCATGATAGATATCCAGGATCACTGCATTCAGGAGCTACTCAAGGAGCCATTTTATGTTTTTGTGTCATTTGTTCATGTTTTACTTTCTAGTCCCAATAGTAGTATTCAGTTTTTTAGGTGATGTTAGAGTTTGTAATAGTCTAGTTAAGTTTGCCTAATCTTTTGTTATTGTAATTCTTATTTTGTATTTGGAAATGTGTTACAAGTCAAAAATTCAAAAAAAAAAAAAAGAGAAGAAATTTTGCGAAATGAAAAAAAAAAATTCTTTGAGATTGTTTTTCCTTTAGGCAACTAAGATCAAAATAAATAATGTTTTTTTATTTTCTCTACTATATTAGGGCCAATATTAAAAAAGAGAATTTTCTTTTAGTACTTCTTTAAAGGCTTTCTTTAAGGTGTTAATTCCAAAATCCAAAAAGATTTTCTTTTGAGGTGTTTCTTTGGGAAATTAGTGAAAAATGAAAAAATTCTTCTTTATTTTCATTAGAACTTTATGATATTGTACATAGAAAATAAAAATACTTTATCTTTTGTTTATCATTAGAATTTCTTCTTTAGGCAATCAAAATTGAAATCCAAAAAAATATTTATTTTATTTTTTTCATTGCTTGTTTCGAAATATTGCATCATGATATCAAATGAAAATTCAAAATATGTTTCTGTGGTTTATTCTTTAGATTTTCCTCTTAAAAAAAAAGAAAAAAAAATCAAAAATATTTTTCCCTTCTAGGATTTTCCTTAATAGAGTATTTGTTTCAAAATGAAAAAATAAAGGAAAAAAAACATGCCTGTTAAACTTGAGTTTAGAATAGGTCATAGAACATTAAGTCTAGAAAATTAAAAAAAAAAAGGATTTGCTTCTTTCATTTCTCTTTTCTCATTAGAGTAGTCATTAAGGTAAAAAGAAAAAAAGAGAAAAAAAAGGAGCACATTAGTTTGTTTACTTTATTTCCATTTTTCCAAAACTACGCAAAGGTCTTATTCATACGGGGTTATGATACGTAGGCAACCTATATAGGGTTCAATCGACTCATTTTTATTATTATTAAATAAATAAAAAAATAAAAAACAAAACAAAACAAAAAGAATAGAAAAAAAGAGAGATGAAATCATGGGATGTGAGAAATAAGAGGGAAGAAAAGAGTGATAATCAGAAAGAAAGAAAAGGGAGGAAAATGAGCGAGCTAAGAAGTGCGAGAAAAGAAAAGAAAAGAGAAGATTCAAATGGACAAATTGGGATGATGCCAAGTGACCTTGTGACCCTCGAAGTCATTTTAGAATCGTTAATTGTTGCTAGGTGCGTGACACGCAATGTGATATTTTTCTTGTTAAATGCTCTAACTCTAATGTGATGGCCTCATCTTGTTGTACTCATAGCAGAAGGATGGTTGGTTTGTGGTTCTTGAAGTGGTAACTCTTCTCTACAACATAAAGCCAAAAGGCAATGGCAAACAACGACAGAACTGGGTTGGTTGATACGGGTGCCCGAAAGCAGTTGGTTAAACAGAACAATGATTTGGCTAATGAGGCAAGGATGTTAAGACAACACATGATGGACATGTATCAGACCTGGATGAATGGGAAGGCACCACCCCCGCCACCACCTGCCTTCATAGAAGCTACCTTTATCCAAGCTATGGCACTTCCCAACCACCCTAGTATCTCCATCACTCTTCCTCCAATTACCTCTTTCCAAAATTGCCCTTCTGTCATATCCACTACCCCCAACAATGAATACCCACTCAAAGCTTGTGATGCCCAATATTACCCCTCAAAGGTCGCACACAAGGTTCTTGATTCATAAAAGAAGAGCCCTCGGGATGAGCTTCATGCTGAAAATGAAAGGGTTACAGGAAAAGTAGGGCGAGATGGGATACCTAGGAAGCTGAAAGGCATAGAACAGTCCTTAAAGAACAAGCG
The DNA here is from genome assembly GCA_026770625.1 of Nicotiana glauca. Taxonomy (NCBI): domain Eukaryota; kingdom Viridiplantae; phylum Streptophyta; class Magnoliopsida; order Solanales; family Solanaceae; genus Nicotiana; species Nicotiana glauca. The sequence continues at coordinate 93,691 of MU694862.1, read as the reverse complement.
AGGAATGGGAGACCAGGGTAGCATGAATTACAAAGAACTGTCTGTGTCCCCTGACGTTCGCCTGCCTGCGGGATTTAAAGTACCAAAATTTAACTTGTATGATGGGTGTGGAGATCCGGTAGTCCACCTGAGGGTCTATTGTAGTGAAATGAGAAGCGTTGGAGAGAAAGATGACCTGTTGATGGCATATTTCAGTAAGAGCCTGACTGCGGCAACTTTGGAATGGCATAATCATCAAGATGTCGAGAAGTGGCATACATTGGGTGACATGACTCAAGATTTTGTGTGGTGCTTTCAGTATAATACAGACACTGTCCCAGACCGCTCCTCCCTATCTCATATGGAAAAGAAACCTAAGGAAAATTTTAGGGATTTTTGGCTCAGATGGAACGAACAAGTCGCTCGGCATAGTCATCCCATTTATAGAAAAGGTGTTGCTGAGCCTCGCCAACGATAGGGTCTAGTGGTTGTTCTTGCTAAACGTGATCAGCCTCAACTCCAACCCTAAACCTATCCCCGATCTCCACATAATCCACCTCAGTATTATCCTCCGAACAACATCCGGTCTTCTGTCCAACCATTAGGTCACTACCTCCGCCGACGACAGGGTCCGGTGGTCGTTCTTACTAAACGCTTTCAGCCACAATACCGACCCCATAAACATCCCCGAACTCCACATAAACCACCCCAGTATTATCCACCGAACAACATCCAGCCATATGTCCAACTACCAGGTCACTCCGTAGGGCGAGCACCAGCATCCCAAAATTCACGTGTGCCTTCACAACATTTTCAAGCATCCAACAATCCTAGAAAACTAAGGCGTGTAGGGAAAAAAAGGCAAAAAGATAATTTCACGCCCATCGGAGAATACTACACAAGTTTGTTCAAAAAGTTAAAGCATTCCGGCCTGATTAAGCCGCTCCTTGGCTATACTCCAGACCCATATGCGAAAGGCTTTGATCCTGCTGTTCGATGCATGTACCGTTCTAATGTCCAGGTGCATAGCATTAAAGATTGTCGCTATTTGAAAAGGGAAATAGAAAGAATAATTCAAGAAGGGGTAGTTGTGGTCAATGACAGTGGCAGGGAGCATGCGAATCCTCTCGGGAACTTGTTGATTAAAGTTGATAATAGTCTTGGCAATATTGATGCGAAACTCAGTGGCTAAGATGTCGTTCTTGGTAATTGGGAAGACGCTCCATTTCTTAGTCACCCGAAGTGGAGTTTTGGTGGTTTATTTTGTTGTCATTTCTGTTGTCCAGCTTATTTCAGGGTTGTAATCTAGATATTTTCTTATGACTCAAACCCTTCTATCCTTTTATTTTGTCTAGTTCCTTTGGTCGTAGTATCTCATTTAGTGTTTCTAGGTTTTCTCTAATGGTTGTACCCCAGTTTATTGTGCTTGTTTTGTTGTCCAAACTCTTTCACCGTCTGTCTAATGCAATTCTCTATTTTCTGCTATTTCTAGTCCTTTCTATTTAGTTCTCTTCTCCTCTTATAGTTCTCTTCATGCTGGTTCTAATGACATTACTTGCATGCAAAATTCTAGATCGAGTCTTAAAAGTTAGTTTACTCATGAAGAATTGAAACAATTTTGAAGATGATAGGGGCACCTGAGGGAAATAAGAATAGATTTGGACATTTAAAGATCATTTAAAGCCTGGACCATGTGAAATTGGGGCAGATAGAGCATAAAGAAATACTATTGAAATGCATTATGCCGCATCAGGTTGAAGCTAAAGGCAAGTTTGCCCGAATTGGCAGGGGTCGTTTGTGGTAAGGAGAGTGAGAGTGTTGTCCAATGGTGTTTTGTATTCAACAGATGTAGAAGGCGAATGTGAGGATATGATTATCAAGTCTGGTACAATCAGAAGATGTTTCGAATGTGTTCCTTGGTTTGTTTAACTATGTTGTTTGTACTTGACATGTTTTGAAGATTGGAATGACGAAGGCATTTTGTTCTGCTATCTAAACACCTTATCCTTCGTTACACCTTTGAGCATTATTTATTTTCTTCCATACCCTCTCTTTCGGAATCAGTAGCAAAGATCAAAAACACAAGCGTGAAAGATAAGTAAAGGAAAAAGAGAAAAGGAAAGAATGAAAAGAGAGAGAAGGAAAAAAGCAAGAATAAAATAAAAAAAATAAGAGAAAAGAGAATAATAAAAGTAGAAAAAAACAACAACACAACAACAAAAAGAGAAAAGGAAGGAAGAAAAGAAAAGAAGAGAAAGAGGAAGAAAAATAAAAATAAAAGAGAAATCACAACAACAAAGTAATTGCTATGACATGAACTATGTTCGACCTGATTCCTTTTAAGGATACGTAGGCAGCCTCACGGTTCGGTCCCATCAAAATAAAAATCCAAAAGTCCCCAAGCAAAGAAACTGGGGCGGCAGTTGTGGTTGTTGTAGGAAATCTGATTATGAAAGTTGTAGTTTTGAACCCATTTGAATTGTTACGAGCCTTTAATACCCTTTCTTTCTAACCCTATCCAAAAGCCCACATTACAGTCCAAAGAAAGACCTTCCGATCAGTCTTCGAGAGATGCCAAGTCAAGCGAGTAGAGATGAATCATATCAGGGGCAACACTCCGATCCAAACATGGAAAATTAAGAATGAGAGAGTCTTATTGATGAAAACCCTCACGGGTACCGCAAGGCAATGAAAGCTGAGAGAAATAAAAAATGAGAGAGTCTTATTGGTGAAAACCCTCACGGGCACCATAAGGCGATGGTGAGTTGAGAGAAAGACCAAAATGCGAGAGGCTTGATGGTGAAAACCTTTCGGGCACTACAAGTCAAATAAGGATTGTGAATCAGATTGGATAAGCGGAGTATTGAAGCCTAGTTTCATGGCAAAAAGTTACGACAAGAGCTGAACATCAGATTTGCTTAACAGAATAGGCCGCAGGTGCATGTCATGGTCATTAGAGTTGGTATCCACATCTGATAGGTTTTTACTTTGTAGTTTTCTTGTTAGGAATCATCTCTTTCCATTGTCCTCTACTCTGCTCCATTTGTCTTGTTTACTTCCTCTTCCTGAGTCGGTTTGGTCAGAACAAGTGAGAAATGACTTTAAAATTTGCCACCAGCTTTTCAATTGCACAAAACAGGATCTAGTTAGCATATCAAAGCGTCATAAGTCCGGAAATAACAACAAGCGCATTGAGCTAGTAACAATTAACATGCTTTGGAATTCGTCTAAAATACAAAGGCTTGGTATATATCAATTCATGAACAATGCAACAGATGGAGGGTTAGGGTTAACGGATCAAAGGTATTTTCTGTGATAAGATTGACAAAATGAGTGGTAAACCAGTGACAAGCAAGATTTTCCAAGAAGAAATCGAAGTTATCACGGCTAGCGATGGAGCAACAAACCTCAAGGCCAGGGCCAGTGGTTTAAACAAGGAAAGAGCAATATGCGCACTGAAGTTGGTAACAATTAATATGCTTTGGGATTTATGTGAGACACAAAGATTGGGTAGATGTCAGTTCATGAGCAATGCAACAAATATAGGATATTGGGTCTGAAAGGATAAAAGGTATTTTCATTGATACGAATGACAGAGAAAGTGGTTAGTCAATAAATAGGCAAGGTCTTCAAGTGGAAATCAGTTATCATGGGAAGTGAAGGAGAAATCGTCTTCAAAGTCAACGCCAAAAAGCAACCACCATATTTTAAACTGAAAAGATTTTTCTTTGATTGAAATAGGGGTAGAAATTTTGTTTGTCTCGGAGAAACCCACCGCAAGGAAAGGCAGGCACCAGACAGATTTGACAGTAAGTTTTTAGGACCCTCCTGGAAAATGGGACCTAGTTTAAATTTCAAAACAAGCATGAATAGCATAATTTAGCATAAATGTACCCTAAGGAATGTAAGTTTGTTTCAAAGTTTGCATGTTTAAGATAGAATTCAATTAGGAGTTCTCAGGACCCTCCTGGAAAATGGGACCTAGTTTAAAAATCGAAACAATCATAAGTAGCAAAATCTAGCATAAGTGTACCCCAAGGAATATAAGTTGGTTTCAAAGTTTGCATGTTTGAGATAGGATTCAATTAGGAGTTTTCAAGACCCTCCTGAATAATGGGACCTAGCTTTAAGATTTCCATTAGATAACAAGGTTTAGCATAAGTTTTGTTGTAGGGTAATATAACTTAGTCGTAAAATTATCACTCTTAAGATAAGACTTGATTTTTTATTGTCAGGACCTTCCTAGATAATGGGACATAGTTTAAAACTGGCTTGGATAACAAGACTTAGTATACGACATACCTTCAGTAGATATGATTTAGCTTTAAAATTGTCATTTAACTAGGAGTTGTCAGGACCTCCCTAGATAATAGGACTTAGCTTTCAAATTCTTAATAATAGTTGGTAGAATGATTCAGTTTAACACTCACCTATGTGCCCAACTACCAAATTGGGGCAGAAAATTTCCTATGTTTTGTCTATTTTTGTTGGAATCAGTTACCCGCTTGGAGAACAGGGAGAAAAATTTCAAATTCAGCAGTTAGGAGCCCGCCTGGAGAAAATGGGAATACATTTCAAGTTCAGCAATCAGGTGACCTCCTGGAGAACATGGGAATACATTTTAAGATCAGCAATGAGGAGCCCGCCTGGAGAACAAGGGAATACATTTCAAGTTCAGCAGTCAGGAGCCCGCCTGGAGAGCATGGGAATACATTTCAAGTTTAGCAATCAGGAGCCCGCCTGGAGAACATGGGAATACATTTCAAGTTTAGCAGTCAGAAGCCCGCCTGGAGAGCATGGGAATACATTTCATGTTTAGCAGTCATGAGCCCGCCTGGAGAGCATGGGAATACATTTCATGTTTAGCAGTCAGGAGACCTCCTGGAGAGCATGGGAATACATTTCAAGTTTAGCATCCAGGAGCCCAACTACCAAACATTTTCGAACTACACTGACCTAGTTCCCTTTTAGCTAGGGATATGTAGGCAACCTTGGAAGCAGGTTCCGGTCAAATCTTTCAAAATGCTTCCCGCAGAGTATTTAAACGGGCAAAAATCGCTCGTATCCGCCCACTTTATCTTTGCACGAAAACTCTTCGTGTTTTCGAGCAAAGAGGGGCAACTGTGAGCATGTGATTTTTTCCCTATAGGAATTACTCCCATAAATTTAAGAGAAATAATTTTTCTCCATTTTTTACAATTTTATAGAATTTTGTGATAACTTGTGTGCATGTTTAGTTTATTTAAATAATTAAAAGTACAAAAATATCTTGCATTGAATTTAGGTTTATTGTTACATTTTTCAGGTTAATTAGTAAGTTAGATGTTTTATAAAAATGGAGAAATCACAAAAATTGGCTTACTTTTGCGTTTTAAGCCTTTTAGCTTTAAATTAGTAATTTCCTCTTTTAATTTAGGAGTAATTAATTTTTGTGAATACTATAGTAGATAACTAGCCTAATTTTAAAGATGAGATCAATTTAGGAGTTAATTTGGGATTTCAATTAATTATAGAAAAAGAGGAATAATAGAACAATAGAAAAGGGATAGGGAATTTGTTTTTTAAAAAATCTATTTGGGCCAAGACCAACAAAAGAATCCCAAGTCCAACCCTTTACTTCTAATCAACCGCCCAGACCCACGCCCTAAACCAAACATGACCCGACCCATTTGTAAATACACATGCAAATACAATCATATGGAGACTCCCAAAGCCCTAGATCCCAAATGAACTGTTCAATCGACGTTCTCACTCGAACCAAGCCCCAATTCAGTCCAAATTTGGGTGAGTGAATCCCAAATCCTTAACCTACGCGTCCCTCCTTCTCTCATCTTGTCGTTGCTAACGGTTTCTGACGCAAGATTCCCCTCGCCTTTCACTCGCTCGAATTCGAGATTTATCTCACGATTGGAAGGTTCTAGAGACAAGATTCTGGATGAGTGTGAGGCTTTAGCTTGATTTCACTCAATCCGAGCCCCACATTCATCAAGGATTCATCTTCAAAAGAAGCCTATATGATTTTGTGAAGGGGGACTCTGGTAAAAATTTGGAGAGAAAAGTCGAAAGGTTTCTTAAACTCCTGGTTTTCTGATTTTATTTTCTTCTTTTAAGAGTTCTTTCAAAGTTTACGAGAAGGATATGCAACTATTTTAATTGTCAGAGTCCGGCTTTGAGTTCAGCAATCAGGAGCCCGCCTGGAGAACATAGGAATACATTTCAAGGTCAGCAATCAGGAGCCGGCCTGCAGAACATGGGAATACATTTCAAGTTCAGCAGTCAGGAGCCCACCTGGAGGGCATGGGAATACATTTCAAGTTCAGCACTCAGGAGCCCGCCTGGAGAACATGGGAATACATTTCAAGTTTAGCAGTCAGGAGCCCGCCTGGAGAGCATGGGAATAAATTTCAAGTTTAGCAGTTAGGAGCCCGCCTGGAGAGCATGGGAATACATTTCAAGTTTAGCAGTCAGGAGCCTACCTGGAGAGCATGGGAATACATTTCAAGTTTAGTAGTCAGGAGCCCTCCTGGAAAGCATGGGAATATATTTCAAGTTTAGCAGTCAGGAGCCCGCCTAGAGAACAAGGGAATACATTTCAAGTCAGCAGTCAGGAGCTTGCCTGGAGAATAAGGGAATACATTTCAAGTCAGTAGTGAGGATCCCACTTGAAGAGCAGGGAATACATTTCAAGTCAGCAGTCAGGAGCCCACCTGGAGAGCAAGGAAATACAATTCAAGTTCAGCAATCAGGCGCCCACCTGGAGAATAAGGGAGAACAATTCAAGTTTCAGCATTCAAGTTCTTATTGATATTCAGTAATATGATTCGGGTTAACACTCTCATATGAGCCCAGCTAACAAACTTGGGCAGAAATTTTTTTTTGTTTTGTCTATTTTGTTAATATCAGGCGCCCACAAGGAGAACAAGGAAAAACATTTCAAGTTCAGCAATCAGGCACCCACCTGGAGAACAAGGGAGTATAATTCAAGTTTTAGCTTCCAAGTTCTTATTGATATTTGATAACATGACTTAGTTTTACACTCACATCTGTGCCCAGCCACCAAATTGGGGCAAAATTGTTTCTTTATTTTGTCTATTTTTGTTGAAATCAGGAGCCCACCTGGAGAACAAGGGAGTATAGTTCAAGTTTCAGAATTTCAATTTCTTACTGATATTTGGTAACATGACAAACTGGGGCAGAAGTTTTCTTTATTTTGTCTATTTTGGTTGAAATCAGGCACCCACCTAGAGAACAAGGGAATACATTTCAAGTTCAGCAGTCAGGAGCCCACCTGGAGAACAAGGAAATACAGTTCAAGTTCAGTAGTCAGGCGCCCACCTGGAGAGCAAGAGAATACAATTCGACTTCAGCAGTCAGGCATCCGCTTGGAGAAATGGAAAACATCTTAGATCACAATTCAAGTCGGTAACAAAGGATTCTGCCAGGAGAATACAAGTCAACAAGGCAATAAGAACCACAAGAGCAAGTTTGAAGATATAGATAAGATTTTTGTAATTCATAGATCATAGTCTAGTCTAGATTCTTTTTATTTTGACATGGTGTAATAAGGGGGTTCAGTAAGTAGTGGCAGCAGCAACAATAGTGAAATCACAGTTTCATGGTAGTCCCAACTACCAAACTTTCTCGAACTACACTGACCTGATTCTTTTTTAGCAAAGGATATGTAGGTAACCTCGGAAGCAGGGTGCGGTCAAATCTTTCAAAATGCTTCCCACGGAGTTTTCAAACGGGCAAAAATCGCTAGTATCCGCTCACTTTATCTTTGCACGAAAACTCTTTGTGTTTTCGAGCAAAGAGGGTCAGCTGTGAGCATATGATTTTTGCTCTATATGAATTACTCCCATAAATTCAAGAAAAATAATTTTCTCCATTTTTTACAATTTTATAAGATTTTGTGATAACTTGTGTGCATGTTTAGTTTATTTAAATCATGAAAAGTACAAAAATATCTTGCATTGCATTTAGGGTTTATTTTTATATTTTTCAGGTTAATTAGTAAATTAGCTATTTTATAAAAATGGAGAAATCACAAAATTGGCTTACTTTTGCATTTTTAGCCTTTTAGCTTTAAATTAGCAATTTCCTCTTTTAATTTAGGAGTAATTAATTTTTTTTTAAATACTATAGTAGATAACTAGCCCAATTTTAAAGATTAGATCAATTTAGGAGTTAACTTGGGAATTCAACTAATTATAGAAAAAGAGGAATAATAGAACAAAATAAAAGGGATAGGGAATTTGTTTTTAAAAAAATCTATTTGGGCCAGGACCAACAAAAGAATCCTAAGCCCAACCCTTTTCTTCTAATCAACCGCCCAGACCCACGCCCTAAACCAAACATGACCTGACCTGTTCGCAAATACACACACAAATATAATCATATGGAGACTTCCAGAGCCCTAGATCCCAAACGAATTGTTCAATTGACGTTCTCACTCAATCTAAGCCCCAATTCAGTCCAAATTTGGGTGAGTGTATCCCAAATCCTTAACCCACGCGTCCCTCCTTCTCTCATCTTGCCGTTGCTAATGGTTTCTGACGCAAGATTCTCCTCCCCTTTCACTCGCTCGAATTCGAGATTTATCTTATGATTGGAAGGTTCTGAAGTCGAGACGCTGGATGAATGTGAGGCGTTGGTTTGATTTCACTCAATCCGAGCCCCATATTTATCAAGGATTCGTCTTCAAAAGAAGAATTATCCGATTTTGTGAAGGGGGACTCTGGGAAAAATTTGGAGAGAAACGTCGAAAGGTTTCTTGAACTCCTGGTTTTTTGATTTTATTTTCTTCTTTTAAGAGTTGTTTCAAAGTTTAGGAGAAGGATATACAATTTTTTTATTGTCTGAGTCTGGCTTTGAGTTCCAAAGAAATGAAAAAGATGAATTCAAGTTCGAGCTTGGTTTTCTATTATTGTTCTGCTGATGCGCTGCTGAACCTCGCTAGTACTCAAAAGTAGAAGGCGTATTAATAAGGCTGTAATTATTAACAGAAGTTTGCGACTTCTGGTTTGACTTTCTTTTTCCCCACATACTCTATTTTTTTTAAATGTTCTTGAGCTGTGCAATCGGTCTAGAATGGTTCTATGATTGAATTTCTTGCTGGTGAATCTCTTCTCAATGGTGTGATGTATTTGAGTATGTTCAGTTAGTAATGTTGAGTTTGAGGGGTTGTCCTCTATGCTTATATAATTTAACTATTATTATGGCATCGAGTTTTCATTTGAGTCAAATTTCATCATTTTCAAATGAACGTTTGCTTTCAGCCTTGAGATGGTATGAACTCTTGAAGGTGTCATACTGTTGTTAATTGAAGTCGATTGGTTTAAATCTAAATGATTGTGTTCATTGGTTCTAGTTTCATAATATGGATCAGTCCCAGTTTAAATAACCAGTCCACTGGTGCTTGTGTTGCTTTGGCTATATATGACATGTTAATGCTCAAAGTAATCTGCTCGAATCTACTATTTTATCTCAGCATGTTCGACATGAATCACTGAGTAGCCTACCTTTTCCCCTGATTCCATGAACATTTTCGCATGTTCTGCTGGTTTGCAGTTGCTGAGATTACCCTTGTTAATGTTTTCTTTTATGGTTGTCCAAGTTAATCAGTTGTTCTTTCTAGCTGTGGATCTGTTTGCATTATGACCGAGTTTTTAGTTTTGAGTTATAAGTCCATTGGGTTGCTATTTGCTGAAACACCATTTCAGATCACTTGTATGGAAATCAGTAGTGCGTAGCTTTCTAAATTCTGCTTCGTTTGGTCTGGACAGTTGTGGGTACCAGATTTTTTTTTTTGGGTGCATTTTCACTCGTTTGGTCAACCTCGTTTTCATTCGTTTGGCCAACCTTCCTGCTAAGAATGGTGGAGTTCCATTTTTATGCCAATTAAGATTTGGAGTTGAACCTTGTTAAGTTGATTAGCATGTGTTCAACTTCTATTAAATTGAATAATCACCAAGTGATGTTTTGTTCTGTTGGCATTAATCTTCCTTGCTAATTTAGTCACTAATAATATTGTATTGCTTTTGTTGGATTTGTTTCGTGCACATGAAAGTAGGACTCGATATATTTTTTGGGTGAATTTCTCATTGCAATCCATATGTGGACTTTCATGATTTTTTCTACACAGTCATGCTATGCAGATACTTGGTTTTCTCTTGGGTAATGACAATGGTAGCACTGCCAAGTATATTTGGAGGCATCATTTAATAAAAGTGCTTCTCTTGGTTGCTAACAATTTTAACATAGATTGTGGACTTGCTTCTTGAATGTGTTGAATTATCATTTAGGCTAGGCTGATGGCATCTTGCTTAGGGAGGATATCCACAACGCTCATGGTTATCGATTCTTAGTTCAGTTTGCTTTAATTCTCGCAAAGGGTCAAGGTGATCACAATTCCCATTTGAATTAGCTGAGGCGTGCTATATTCGACAACAAAATAGTTATGGTGCTCATGAGTTAGTATAAAAACCTTTAAGTAGAATATTTTGAAGTGCGCTATGACAAACAAGAATGACAATTGCATGGACCTCGTTTCAATTAACTTTTTTTTAAATCCTTAGAACCCGAGGCACGCCATCTAGCAAATTTTCGTGGCCCTAGCAAAGCTAAAACGCGTAGTTGCTTTAGGCGCGTACTTTAATAATGTTACTTTCCTAAACTCGGGTGTGCATTTCATGTGACCCAAATCCAAATCCTTATAACGTTGAATAAAATGTGTTTCGGATTACGGGTGCATTTCGTGTGACGTGATCCAAAGACATATTTTAGACGACGTTAAATCTTCTTTTAAAAATATGAATAAAAACGGTTAAAAGTAAAATTCACATAGGTTTAAAATTGTTTTAAAATCAGATAATTATGCCAATTATAGCAGTTGAGCGACCGTGCTAGAACCACGGAACTCAGGAATGCCTAACACCTTCTCCAGGGTTAATAGAATTCCTTACCCGAATTTCTGGTTCGCGGACTGTTAAACAGAGTCATTCTTTTTTTCGATTCGGGATTTTAAACCGGTGACTTAGGACACCATAAATCTCCCAAGTGACGACTCTGAATCTTATAATGAAACAAATTCCATTTCGATTGTCCTTTAATTGGAAAAACTCCCTTTATTATACCCTTCGGGGGTGTAGTGAAAAAGGGAGATGTGACAGCTCTGGCGACTCTGCTGGGGAACGAGCCCAGAATCTCTGGTCCAGGGTTCAGAATTTGAGCTTAGATAAATTATTATATTTGGCTTTATCTGATTTTGTTATATGTTTGGGCCTAATGAGCTAAGTGTTGCTTTTACCGCTTTGATATTCCGTGAACTGTTTTCTGAAACCCTTCCTCTCTCTGAGTCTTCTAAATCATGGAGAAGGGTGCACTTTGTGTAGCTTCTCTTCTATTAGAGTCAATTCCCAAATTTAGAACGAGGTTCGGACAATTTGCAAAGCCGGCGAAGCTTTTGTATTCCCGGTACGCTGCCCCCTCGGCTCGAGTTGTCCGCTTTGGTAAACCAGGTCTAGAACAATAAACCCAAGTTTTAAACCTAGAATAACTCAGCCTCATGCCGGATCCCTAATAGGAACATTTGTTTACATCATGTGCATTTGACTTAAGGGACTCAACACAGGGGTTGAGTCCGTCTAGGACAAGTGTACCCAGAATCAAAGACCATCTTGATGCATCCTATGTGCTACATGTTGCATTTATTCAAGGGTAAAAAGGGTCATTTGGCGGACCAATGATAGCTGAGGGCAAGAGAAAAAATGAAGGAAAAAAAACAATGAAAAAACAAAAAAAAAAGAAAAGAAAAGAGAGAGTGAAGTATGAAGATAAAGCGAGTTGGCCCCAGTTATGTTGTTAAAAAAGGAGAGAGCTTGAAAATTCAAAAAAAAAAAAATATTTTGCACTTTTTCATCATTTTCCGAAAATAAAAAAAATAAAAAAAAAGAGAAAAAGAAAATCCAAAAAGATTTTGCATGTTTTATCATTTTTCAAGAAAAAACAAAAAATATGTTTTCTCTAAATTATTTTTTTAAATTCTCGACCGTATCCAATCTGCCCGAACTACGCATACCTGATTCTCGTCTTTCGAGGCGTAATACGTAGGCAACCCACATAGGGTCCTATCTTCCTAGTAAATCTTAGGTTATTGGCTTCACGGGGTCTTAGCCAAATCTTGCAATTTTCGCCACATAGGTTAATTTCAGAAAAAATAATCGCAATCACGTCTTGCATGTGTCTAATAGGGAATGTTATTGTCTCACATAGTGTTGGTTTAAGTTTTCTCATACAGGTGTGGATTTACCTACCGGACTTTGAGCATGACAGATACCCAGGATCATTGCATTCAGGAGCTGCTCGAGGAGCCATTTTATGTTTTTGTGTCATTTGTTCATGTTTTACTTTCAAGTCCTGTATAGTAGTTTCTAGTCTTTTAAGTGATATTAGAGTTTGTAATAGTCTAGTTAAGTTTGCCTAGTCTTTTGTTATTGTAATTCTTATTTTGTATTTGGAAATGTGTTACAAGTCAAAAATCCAAAAAAAAAAAAAAAGAAATTTTGCTGAATGAAAAAAAAAATCCTTTCAGATTGTTTTTCCTTTAGGCAACTAAGATCAAAATAAAAATTATTTTTATATTTTCTCTACTATATTAGGACCAAAATTCAAAAAAAGAGAATTTTGTTTAAGTACTTCTTTAAAGGCTTTCTTTAAGATGTTAATTCCCAAATCCAAAAAGATTTTCTTTTGAGGTGTTTCTTGGAAAATTAGTGAAAAATGAAAAAATTCTTCTTTATTTTCATTAGAACTTTAGGATATTGTACATAGAAAATAAAAATACTTTATCTTTTGTTTATCATTAGAATTTCTTCTTTAGGCAATCAAAATTGAAATCCAAAAAAATATTTTGTTTTATCTTTTTCATTGCTGGTTTCGAAATATTGCGTCAGGATATCAAATGAAAATTCAAAATATGTTTCTGTGATTTATTCTTAAGATTTTCCTCTTAAATAAAAAAGAAAAAAAGTATCAAAAAATATTTTTCCCTTCTACGATTTTTCCTTAATAGAGTATTTTTTTCAAAAGGAAAAAATAAAGGAAAAAAATATGCCCGTTAAGCTTGAGTTTAGAATAGGTCATAGAACATTAAGTCTAGAAAATTTAAAAAAAAGGATTTGCTTCTTTCATTTCTCTGTTCTCATCAGTGTAGTCATTAAAGTAAAAAGAAAAAAAAGGAAAAAAAAGAAACGTTAGTTTGTTTACTTTATTCCTGTCTTTCCAGAACTACGCAAAGGTCTGATTCATACGGGGTCATGATACGTAGGCAACCTACATAGGATTCGATTGACTCATTTTTATTATTATTAAATAAATAAATAAAAAACAAACAAACAAAAAGAATAGAAAAAATAAAGAGATGAAATCATGGGATTTGAGAAATGACAGGGAAGAAAAGAGCGATAATCAGAAAGAAAAAAAGGGAGGAAAATGAGCGAGCTAAGAAGTGCAAGAAAAGAAAAGAAAAGAGAAGATTTAAATAGACAAATTTGGATGATGCCAAGTGACCTTGTGACCCTCGAAGTCATTTTAGAATCGTTAATTGTTGCTAGGTGCGTGGCATGCAATGTGATATTTTCTTGTTCAATGCTCTAACTCTAATGTGATGGCCTCATCTTGTTGTACTCATTCCAGAAGGGTGGTTGGTTTGTGGTTCTTGAAGTGGTAACTCTTCTCTACAACATAAAGCTAAAAGGTAATGGCAGATAAAGACAGAACTGGGTTGGTTGATATGGGTGCCCGAAAGCAGTTGGTTGAACAGAACACTGGTTTGGCTGATGAGGCAAGGATGTTAAGACAACACATGGTCACGGGCTAAAACCCATTGTTCTAGGGTCACGGGCTAACTGACAATCGTGTTGTGTTTTTGGCTTAAAATGACTAATTGATTTATCTGGATTGTTGATTGATAGGGTTAATATTGCTCATAAGAATCTGTCAAGTTCTTACTCACCTATTCAAGCTAACTCTATGTCTATATGTCTATGGAATTAAGATTAACAAGAATGCATTTACAATTCTTGTATTCCAACCAAGCAAGGCAATTGGGTATATGTCTATCACAATTGCTAATCCGTTCTCCGATGTCCGGGTTCAAGAACTTGCATTATTTAATTCTATATGCAATCTAAAGTTACCACTTTTGAGTTCAACTAAAGATTCGTAGATAGTATCTCACTGTTAGCTACTCAGCAAAATAATTAAAAGCAGAATTAAATAAACAACCAATATGATAAACCAACTTTGTCGAATTAAACTTCAAACAACAACATTCATGTTTCACCCATGACCCTAGAACAATGGGTTTTAGCTACTCATACTAGTGTTCATCACAATAAGGTTCAATTTCATCACAAATAGTAAAAACAAAGGGAAGAAAAGAAGAACTTGATGGTCAAATCTCCTCCTTGCCTCTTGCCTCTCTATTTCTTGCACTAGACTATGAAAACCTTGATAAATAATCCTTGGGCGAGCTTGACTTTATATAGGTTAAGTGGGTTTTCCTCCAGATTTCCAATTATACCCCTGAACAAGTCTTTCCGAAACTTGGACTAGCGCGGTCGCGCACCTGGGCGGCACCTGGCCGCGCAAGTTGGCTGAATTTCTATAATGGACACGCTAAAAGTAGCGCGAGCGCGTGTCTGGGCACGCTATCCCAGTCCCTTATTTCCTTGATTCTTTTCCTCGTCTTCGTGCATACTCAGCTCCAAGGGGTCGTTCTTGCTCTAAAATAGTTCAAATCACCTCTTTAAGACATCACATAGGCTCCTCATCCTGCAATATGTACAATTCACAATTAGAGCCCATTCTTAATCAATTAACCATACTATGACATTGGAACATAATCAAGCGGGAGCATAAAGAATCGCCAAATTACCTAGATTTAACCTATTATCAACGGACATGTATCAGGCCTGGATGAATGGGAAGGCACCACCCCCGCCACCACCTGGCTTCATAGATGCTACCTTTATCCAAGATTTGGCACTTCCCAACCACCCCAGTATCTCCATCACTCTTCCTCCAATTACCTTTCCCCAAAATTGCCCTCCTGTCATATCCGCTACCCCTAACAATGAATACCCACTCAAAGCTTGTGATGCCCAATATTACCCCTCAAAGGTCGCACACAAGGTTCTTGATTCATACAAGAAGAGCCCAAGGGATGAGCTTCATGCTGAAAATGAAAGGGTTACAGGGAAAGTAGGGCGAGATGGGATACCTAGGAGGCTGAAAGGCATAAAACAGTCCTCAAAGAACAAGCGAGGAATGGGAGACCAGGGTAACATGAATTATAAAGAAATGTCTGTGTCCCCTGACGTTCGCCTGCCTGCAGGATTTAAAGTACCAAAATTTAACTTGTATGATGGGTGTGGAGATCAGGTAGCCCACCTGAGGGTCTATTGCAATGAAATGAGAAGCTTTGGAGAGAAAGATGACTTGTTGATGGCATATTTCAGTAAGAGCCTAACTGGGGTAGCTTTGGAATGGCATAATCGTCAAGATGTCGAGAAGTGGCATACATTGGGCAACATGGCTCAAGATTTTGTGCGGCGCTTTCAGTACAATATAGACACTGTCCCGGACCGCTCCTCCCTATCTCAAATGGAAAAGAAACCTAAGGAAACTTTTAGGGATTGTTGGCTCAGATGGAACGAACAAGTCGCTCGGGATAGTCATCCCATTGACAGAAAAGGTGTTGCTAAGCCTCGCCAACGATAGGGTCCAGTGGTCGTTTTTGCTAAACGTGCTCACCCTCAACTCCAATCCTAAACCTATACCCGATCTCCACATAATCCACCTCACTATTATCCGTCGAACAATATCCGATCGTCTGTCCAACCATCAGGTCACTGCCTCCGCCGACGACAGGGTCCGGTGCTCGTTCTTGATAAATGCTTTTAGCCACAATACCAGCCCCGTAAACATCCCCAAATTCCATAAAAGCCACCCCAGTGTTATCCACCGAACAACATCTGGCCATTTGTCCAACTACCAGGTCACTCCCTAGGGCGAGCACCAGCATCCCAAAATTCACGTGTGCCTTCACAGCATTTTCAAGCATCCAACAATCCTAGAAAACTGAGACATGTGGGGAAACAAAGGCAAAAAGATAATTTCACGCCCATCGGAGAATCCTACGTAAGTTTGTTCAAAAAGTAAAAGCATTTCGACCTGATTGAGCCGCTTCTTAGCTATACTCCAGACCCATATACGAAAGGCTTTGATCCTGTTGTTCGATGCATGTACCGCTCTAATGTCCAGGGGCATAACATTGAAGATTGTCGCTCTTTGAAAAGGGAAATAGAAAGAATAATTCAAGAAGGGGTAGTTGTGGTCAATGACAGTAGCAGGGAGCATGCGAATCCTCTCGGGAACTTGTTGATTAAAGTTGATAATAGTCTTGGCAATATTGATGCGAAACTTAGTGGCTAAGATGTCATGCTTGGTAATTGGGAAGACGCTCCATTTCTTGGTTCCCCGGAGTGGAGTTTTGGTGGTTTATTTTGTTGTGATTTCTACTGTCCAGGTTATTTCAGGGTTGTAATCTGGATATTATCTTGTGACTCAAACCCTTCTTTACTTTTATTTTGTCTAGTTCCTTTGGTCGTTGTATCTTAGTTAGTGTTGTCTAGGTTTGTTCTAAGGGTTGTACCCCAGTTTATTGTGCTTGTTTTGTTGTCCAAACTCTTTCACCTTTTGTCTAATGCAATTATCGGTTTTCTGCTATTTCTAGTCATTTCTTTTTAGTTCTCTTCATGCTGGTTCTAATGACATGACATGCATGCAAAATTCTAGACCTGGTCTTAAAAGTTAGTTTACTCATGAAGCATTGAAACAATTTTGAAGATGATAGGGGCATTTGAGGGAAATAAGAATAGATTTGGACACTTTGAGATCATTTGAAGCCCAAACCATGTGAAATTGGGGCAGATAGAGCATAAAGAAATACTATTGAAAAGCATCATGCTGCATCAGATTGAAGCTAAAGGCAAGTTTGCCCAAATTGGCAGGGGTCGTTCGTGGTAAGGAGAGTGAGAGTGTTGTCCAATGGTGTTTTGTATTCAACAGATGTAGAAGGTGAATGTGAGGATATGGTTATCAAGTCTGGTACAATCAGAAGATATTACGAATGTTTTCCTTGGTTTGTTTATCTGTGTTGTTTGTACTTGGCATGTTTTGAAGATTGGAATGACGAAGGCATTTTGTTATGTTATCTAAATACCTTATCCTTTGTTACCCCTTTGAGTCTTATTTATTCTCTTTCATACCCCCTCTTTCGGAATTAGTAGCAAAGATCAGAAACACAAGCGTAAAAGATAAGTAAAGGAAAAAGAGAAAAAGAAAGAATGAAAAGAGAGAGAAGGAAAAAAGGAAGAAGAAAAGAAAAAAATTAGAGAAAAGAGAAGAAAAAAAAGAAAAAAAAAGAAAAAAAAGAAAAAAGGAAGGAAAAAAACAACAACAAAACAACCAAAAGAGAAAAGGAAGAAAGAAAAGAAAAGAGGAGAAAGAGGAAGAAAAAGAAAAGAGAAATCACAACAACAAAGTAATTTCTATGACATGAACTACGCTCGACCTGATTCCTTTTAAGGATACGTAGGCAGCCTCACGGTTCGGTCCCGTCAAATTGAAAATCCAAAGTCCCCAAGCAAAGAAACTGGGGCAGGAGTTGTGGTTCTTGTAGGAAATCTGATTCTGAAAGCTGTAGTTTTGAACCCATTTGAATTGTTTCGAGCCTTTGATACCCTTTCTTTCTAACCCTATCCAAAAGCCCATATTACGGTCCAAAGAAAGATCTTCCGATCAGTCTTCGAGATATGCCAAGTCAAGCGAGTAGAGATGAATCATATCAGGGGCAGCACTCCTGTCCAAACAAGAGAAATGAAGAATGACAGAGTCTTATTGATGAAAACCCTCACGGGTACCGCAAGGCGATGAAAGTTGAGAGAAATAAAAAATGAGAGAGTCTTATTGGTGAAAACCCTCACGGGCACTATAAGGTGACGGTAAGTTGAGAGAAAGACCAAAACGAGAGAGGCTTGATGGTGAAAACCCTTCGGGCACTACAAGTCGAATAAGGATTGTGAATCAAATTGGATAAGTGGAGCATTCAAGCCCATTTTCACGGCAAAAAGGTATGACAAGAGCTGAACATCAGATTTGCTTAACAGAATAGGTCGCAGGTGCATGTCATGGTCATTAGAGTTGGTATCCACATCGAATAGGTTTTTACTTTGTAGTTTTCTTGTTAGGAATCATCTCTTTCAATTATCCTCTACTCTGTTCCTTTTGTCTTGTTTACTTCCTCTTCCTGAGTCTGTTTGGTCAGAACAAGTGAGAAATGACTTCAAAATTTGCCACCAGCTTTCCAATTGCACAAAACGTGATCTGCTTAGCACATCAAAACGTCATAAGTTCAAAAAGAACAACAAACGCATTAAGCTAGTAACAATCAACATGCTTTGGGATTCGTCTGAAATACAAAGACTTGGTATATATCAATTCATGAACAATGCAACAGATGGAGGGTTAGGGTTAATAGATCAAAGGTATTTTCTGTGATAAGATTGACAAAATGAGTGGTAAACCAATGACAAGCAAGATTTTCCAAGAAGAAATCAAAGTTATCACGGCTAGCGATGGAGCAACAAACCTCAAGGCCAGGGCCAGTGGTTTAAACCAGGAAAGAGCAATATGCGCACTGAAGTTGGTAACAATTAATATGCTTTGGGATTCATGTGAGACACAAAGATTGGGTAGATGTCAGTTCATGAGCACTACAACAAATATAGGATATTGGGTCTGAAAGGAGAAAAGGTATTTTTATTGATACGGATGACAGAGAAAGTGGTTAGTCAATAAACAGGTAAGGTCTTCAAGTGGAAATCAGTTATCGTAGGAAGTGAAGGAGAAATCGCCTTCAAAGTCAACGCCATAAACCAACCACCATATTTTAAACTGAAAAGATTTTTCTTTGATTGAAATAGGAGTAGAAATTTTGTTTGTCTCGAAGAAACCCACCGCAAGGAAAGGCAGGCACCAGACAGATTTGACGGTAAGTTTTTAGGACCCTCCTAGAAAATGGGACCTAGTTTAAATTTCAAAACAAGCATGAATAGCATAATTTAGCATAAATGTACCCCAAGGAATATAAGTTGGTTTCAAAGTTTGCATGTTTAAGATATGATTCAATTAGGAGTTCTCAGGACCCTCCTGGAAAATGGGACCTAGTTTAAAAATCGAAACAATCATAAGTAGAAAAATCTAGCATAAATGTACCCCAAGGAATATAAGTTGGTTTCAAAGTTTGTATGTTTGATATATGATTCAATTAGGAGTTTTCAGGACCCTCCTAAATAATGGGACCCAGCTTTAAGATTTCCATTAGATAACAAGGTTTAGCATAAGTTCTGTTGTAGGGTAATATAACTTAGCCATAAAATTGTCACTCATAAGATAAGACTTGATTTTTGATTGTCAGCACCCTCCTGGATAATGGGACGTAGTTTAAAACTGGCTTGGATAAGAAGAATTAGTATAAGACATACCTTCAGTAGATATAATTTAGCTTTAAAATTGTCATTTAACTAGGAGTTTTCAGGATATCCCCGGATAATAGGACTTAGCTTTCAAATTCTTAATAATAGTTGGTAGAATGATTCAGTTTAACACTCACCTATGTGCCCAGCTACCAAACTGGGGCAGCAAATTTCCTTTGTTTTGTCTAATTTTGTTGGAATCACGTACCTGCTTGGAGAATAGGGAGAAAAATTTCAAATTCAATAGTCAGGAGCCCGCCTGGAGAACATGGGAATACATTTCAAGTTCAGCAATCAGGAGCCCGCCTGGAGAACATGGGAAAACATTTTAAGATCAGCAATCAGGAGCCCGACTAGAGAACATGAGAATACATTTCAAGTTCAGCAGTCAGGAGCCCGCCTGGAGAGCATGGGAATACATTTCAAGTTTAACAATCAGGAGCCCACCTGGAGAACATGGGAATACATTTCAAGTTTAGCAGTCAGGAGCCCGCTTGGAGAGCATGGGAATACATTTCAAGTTTAGCAGTCATGACCCCGCCTGGAGAGCGTGGGAATACATTTCAAGTTTAGTAATCAGGAGCTCTCCTGGAGAGCATGAGAATACATTTCAAGTTTAGCAGTCAGGAGCCCGCCTGGAAAGCATGGGAATACATTTCAAGTTTAGCAATCAGGAGCCCACCTAGAGAACAAGGGAATACATTTCAAGTCAGCAGTCAGGAGCCTGCCTAGAGAGAAGGGAATACATTTCAAGTCAGCAGTCAGGAGCCCACCTGGAGAGCAAAGGAATACAATTCAAGTTCAGCAATCAGGTGCCCACCTAGAGAATAAGGGAGTACAATAGAAGTTTCAGCTTTCAAGTACTTGTTGATATTCGGTAATATGATTCGGGTTAACACTCACATATGAGCCCAGCTACCAAACTGGGGTAGAAAATTTCCTTTGTTTTGTCTCTTTTGTTGAAATCAGGCGCCCACCTAGAGAACAAGACAATACATTTCAAGTTCAGCAATCAGGCGCCCACCTAGAGAACAAGGGAGTATAATTCAAGTTTTAGCTTCCAAGTTCTTATTGATATTTGATAACATAATTTAGTTTTACACTCACATCTGTGCCCAGCCACCAAACTGGGGCAAAAAATGTTTTTTGTTTTGTCTATTTTTGTTGAAATCAGGAGCCCACCTGGAGAACAAGGAAATGCATTTAAAGTTCAGCAGTCAGGAGACCACCTGGAGAACAAGGGAATGCAGTTCAAGTTCTGTAGTCAGGTGCCCACCTGGAGAGTAAGAGAATACAATTCGACTTCAGTAGTCAGGCATCGGCTTGGAGAAATGGGAAACATCTCAGATTACAATTCAAGTCGGTAACAAAGGATTCCTCCAGGAGAATACAAGTCAACAAGGCAACAAGAACCACAAGAGCAAGTTTGAAGATATATATAGGATTTTTGTAATGCATAGATCATAGTCTAGTCTAGCTTCTTTTTATTTTGACATTGTGTAATAAGGGGGTTCAGTAAGCAGTGACAGCAGGAGCAATAGTGAAATCACAGCTTCATGCTAGTCCACACTATCAAACATTCTCGAACTACACTGACCTGATTCCTTTTTAGCCAAGGATATGTAAGCAACCTTGGAAGCAGGGTGTGGTCAAATCTTTCAAAATGCTTCCCGCGGAGTATTCAAACGTGCAAAAATCGCTTGTATCCGCTCACTTTATCTTTGCATGAAAACTCTTTGTGTTTCCGAGCAATGAGGGGCAACTCTGAGTATGTGATTTTTTCCCTATATGAATTACTCCCATAAATTCAAGAGAAATAACTTTTCTCCATTTTTTACAATTTTATAGGATTTTGTGATAACTTGTGTGCATGTTTAGTTTATTTAAATAATGAAAAGTACAAAAATATATTGCATTGCATTTAGGGTTTATTGTTACATTTTTCAGGTTAATTAGTAAATTAGATGTTTTATAAAAATGGAGAAATCACAAAAATTGGCTTACTTTTGCGTTTTTAGCCTTTTAGCTTTAAATTAGTAATTTCCACTTTTAATTTAGGAGTAACTAATTTTTGTAAATACTATAGTAGATAACTAGCCTAATTTTAAAGATGAGATCAATTTAGGGGTTAATTTGGGATCTCAATTAATTATAGAAAAAAAGGAATAATAGAACAAATGAAAAGGGATAGGGAATTTGTTTTTTAAAAAATCTATTTGGGCCAAGACCAACAAAAGAATCCCAAGCCCAACCCCTTTCTTCTAATCAACCGTTCAGACCCACGCCCTAAACCAAACATGACCCGACCCATTCGCAAATACACACGCAAAACAATCATATGGAGACTCATAGAGCCCTAGATCCCAAACGAACTGTTCAATCGACGTTCTCACTCGAACCAAGCCCCAATTCAGTCCAAATTTGGGTGAGTGAATCCCAAATCCTTAACCCACGCGTCCCTCCTTCTCTCATCTTGCCGTTGCTAACAGTTTCTGACGCAAGATTCCCCTCCCCTTTCACTCGCTCGAATTCGAGATTTATCTCACGATTGGAAGGTTCTGGAGACAAGATGCTGGATGAGTGTGAGGTGTTAGATTAATTTCACTCAATTCGAGCCCCACATTCATCCAGGATTCATCTTCAAAAGAAGCCTTATCTGATTTTGTGAAGGGGGGACTCTGTTAAAAATTTTGAGAGAAAAGTCGAAAGGTTTCTTGAACTCCTGGTTTTCTGATTTTATTTTCTTCTTTTAAGAGTTCTTTCAAATTTTAAGAGAAGGATATACAATTTTTTTTATTGTCTGAGTCCGGCTTTGAGTTCTAAAGAGATGAAAAATATAAATTGAAATTCGAGCTTGGTTTTGTATTATTGTTCTACTGAGTCGTTGCTGAACCTCGCTAGTACTCTAATGTAGAAGGCATATTATTAAGGCTGTAATTATTAACAGAAGTTTGCGACTTAAGGTTTGACTTTCTTTTTCCCCATGTAACTCTGTTTTTTTTAAATGTTCTTGAGCTGTGCATTCTATCTAGAATGGTTCTATGATTGAATTTCTTGCTGGTGAATCTCTTCTCAGTGGTGTAATGTATTTGAGTGTGTTTAGTTAGTAAAGTTGAGTTTGAGGGGTTGTCCTCTATGCTTATATGAATTAACTGTTATTATGGCGTCGAGTTTTCATTAGAGTCAAATTTTGTCATTTTCAAATGAATGTTTGCTTTCTGCCTTGAGATGGTATAAATTCTTGAAGGTGTCACACTACTGTTAGTTGAAGTCAATTGGTTTAAGTCTAAATGATTGTGTTCATTGGTACTAGTTTCATAATGTGGATCAGTCGCAGTTTAAATGACCAGTCCAACTGGTACTTGTGTTGTTTTGGATATATACGACATGTTGATGCTCAAAGTAATCTTCTCGAATCTACTATTTTATTTCCGCATATTCGACATGAATCACTGAGTAGTCTCCCTTTTCCCCTGATTCCATGCCCATTTTTGCATGTTCTGCTGGTTTGCAGTTGCTGAGATTACCCTTATTAATGTTCACTTTTGTGGTTGTCCGAGTTAATCAGTTGTTCTTTCTTGTTGTGGCTCTGTTTGCATTATGACCGAGTTTTTAGTTTTGAGTTATAAGTCCATTGGTTTGTTATTTGCTGAAACTCCATTTCAGATCACTTGTAGGAAAATCAGTAGTGCCTAGCTTTCTAAATTCTGCTTCATTTGGTTTGGACAGTCGTGGGTACCAGATTTGTTTTTTTGTGTGCATTTTCACTCGTTTGGTCAACCTCATTTTCATTCGTTTGGCCAGCCTTCCTACTAAGAACAATGGAGTTGCATTTCTATGCCAATTAAGATTTGGAGTTGAATCTTGTTAAGTTGATTAGCATGTGTTCAACTTCTATTAAATTGAATAATCACCAAGTGGTGTTTTGTTCTGCTGGCATTGTTCTTCCCTGCTAATTTAGTCACTAATAATATTATATTGCTTTGGTTGGATTTTTTTGGTGCACATGAAAGTAGGACTCAATGTATTTTTAGGGTGAATTTCTCATTACAATCCATATGTGGACTTTCATGATTTTTGCTACACAGACATGCTATGCAGATAATTGGTTTTCTCTTGGGTAATGATAATGGTAGCACTGCCAAGTATATTCGGAGGCATCATTTGATAAAAGTGCTTCTCTTGGTTGTTAACAATTTTAACCCAGATTGTGGACTTGCTTCTTGAGTGTGTTGAATTGTCATGTAGGCCAGGCTGATGGCATCAGGCTTAGGGAGGATATCCACAACGCTCATGGTTATCGGTTCTTAGTTCAGTTTGCTTGAATTCTCGCAAAGGGTCAAGATGATCAGAATTCCCATTTGAATTAGCTGAGGCGTGCCATATTCGACAACAAAATAGTTATGACCCTCATGAGTTAGTATAGAAACCTTTAAGTAGAATATTTTGAGGTGCGCTATGCCAAACAAAAATGACAATCGCATGACACTCAGTTCAATTAACTTTTTTTAAATCCTTAGAATCCGAGGCACGCCATTTAGCAAATTTCTGTGGCCCTCGCAAAGCTAAAACGCGTAGTTGCTTTAGGTGCGTACTTTAATCATATTACTTTCCTAAACTCGGGTGTGCATTTCATGTGACCCAAATCCAAATCATTATAACGAATAAAATGTGTTTCGGATTACGGGTGCATTTCATGTGACGTGATCCAAAGACATATTTTAGACGACATTAAATCTTGTTTTAAAATAATAAATAAAAGTGGTTAAAAGTAAAATGCACATAGGTTTAAAATTATTTTAAAATCAGATAATTATGCCAATTATAGCAGTTGAGCGACCGTGCTAGAATTACATAACTCGGGAATGCCTAACACCTTCTCCCGGATTAACAGAATTCCTTACCCGGATTTCTCCCAAGTGGCGACTCTGAATCTTTTAATGAAATAAATCCCATTTCGATTGTCCTTTAATTGAAAAAACTCCCTTTATTATACCCTTCCGGGGTATAGTGAAAAAGGAGGTCCGGTCATTAATTCTCCCACTTAAACATACGTTCGTCATCGAACGTGCCAAGAGTTGTTCCAAAGCCATCAAACTGCCATGTAACCTTACCATGCACATACCTTAGGGTGATCCCACGTCACCCTATTCTATATAGGCCCGACAACACAACATAACTGAAGATCATTACTTCAACATTAGCTCGTAACCCATAGAATCCAATTTCCAACATCTAGAATTTCTTATAAGATCTGAATCTCCCATCTACACCCTGTATAAGTTTGAACAAGTTGTATCAAGCCACAACCATAACCCAAGACACAATCACGGGATATACCACACAAGTTAATTACCCATAGCAAAATTTTTGATCACAGTAGTAGCTCAAAATAACCCAATTGGGTAATAAACCTCTTATCAAACAAAACTTTGTTTTAAAATCTTCATACATTGCGGTGATGCAAGAAACACCACTCAATAGATCAACAAATCATGGAACTCTCCCTCATTCGACAAGAACTATAGCCAATATCTAAGTCGACTTCTGATATTATCCTTCCAAATATATACAATCAGATCCGACAGCACCCATCCTAGGTTCGACGACCTCATCCTATCAAATACCGGCTACTCTACTGACTTGCCACACCATTACTATCCAGATCCACAAACCGTGCACCAATACGCAACAATTCAATGTACTCAAACATGGAAAATGACTCAAACGAGAGAACCATCGCGTAAGTTCAACAAGTACCACCACAACACAATGATTAAAAATTTACCACAAACCGTAGAACCATAATACACGAATCTAACACAAAGGATCATACCTCAATATAACTCAGCTACAATGCGTGACCCTATCCAAAATGCTAGTCCATACTATATACCTCAAGCCACCCTACTCAAAATCAATAACCACGCAAAATTCGACATCTAGTGCCCAAAGTGCATTAACATAACCACGGAGATCAAATAACATAATTCCCTAATTTGGAAATAACATAACCAATGCACAATCAATCATTTGGCACCCTAATACCCATCTTGCTCAAATTCTGCCATAAGGCCCAAATTGAACCGCACCATGTGTGCATATAATCAATATATCATAACTCCTCGTAGCATAGAAGGGTAACTCATAGAACATATAAGAACACGAATAAGCTCAACTCTAACCGCACGACAAACCTCTTAACACTAACAATACAGAGTCAACCAATTTGACCTGGTGTAGAATACACATCCTCATTAGGCCTACCAATGGTCCCTAAATCAACTATGGTAATCCACAAATAGATAAATAACCCTACTAAAGTCCACAATGACCTAACCATAACACATATTATCATCAGGCTAGCTTTGGCTACATCTTCACAGTTCACAACCACAAAATATTCTGCTTCGGAGAATTCCCAATCTCTAAACCCATAAAACAGACAAATCACCATATATGATCCCAACTCTACCGACCGAATGTCTAATACCTCTTTCATATACGATCATCCCACGAGGGATACTTCTATAATTATTCCATGCCATATAGCAAAATTTGAGTACCAGCAATTGATCAACAAGGCGAGTGCCACAATGCCAATGAAGTATCCATAAATCAAAACACAGTGCGCTTTCGAAAATGTACACTCTCATCAAGCAATACCAAATAGTAATATCATTCACCTAGTCATTTGAAACCGTCCATGTTGCCTAAGAATTTTATGACCTTCCCTTCAAAACTGAATCGTGACCTTGCTCATGCAAATCTCAATCCCACACAACACTCTGCATATACCATGCCATCATGTGAAAAGTGCGAGAACCTCATAATCCACCCTGAGGCACAAGCAAACTATATACCCAATTAGCTAGGAACTTTTCATTTGATCTCATCCATGAAAAAATAACAATACGCAACATGTTCCTCACGCTAGTAGGAAATATCCACCTCGAACCATGATAGAATTATCGAGAACTCTTTAAAATCCATTTTCACATAACCAGGCCATCAGAACTGAATCTTTCTAACTCAACCAAGTCACGTAGGCTGGCCAACCCAAGATTATTGCCACAAAACACCTGTAGAGACTCACCACACCATAAATACCCAAAGAATTGATCATATCCATTACTATGCTGATCTAACCTACTACTAAGTTGTCGTATTTCTTCGAGTTCCTTCCGAATAAGCCTCAAGTTGACTCTTCTCCTTTCCAGAACACCATGTTCCTTAACCAAAATTCACCCTACGAGATCATAGAATAAAATCACACCTCCCGAAGGCCCATAAGCTACCGTATTCCCTCTTAGCACCCCAAAGTGCCACAATCGAGACACCCACTATGAAGAGACCTTACGTGAACCCTAAACCCTAAACCCTAAACCCTAAACCCTAAACCCTAAACCCAAACCTGATTCCTTTATCTCCTTGGTGCTGAAATGTATAATCCATAATGATATTGAAATACTTCAAGCCTCGACACCATCCAACTTAAATCTTAGATTCTAGCCATATACAAATCTGCAAATTTCTCAATTACTACATATAAACCTTGAATCCATTAGAACCATTCTCAAGAGTCGTCCACTCTACTCAAATCTCAATTGCACCGCCCAAATGGGCCAAACGATATGTGCCCAATTAGCACGACAACACCCAAAGAAGTAATCCCAGCTTAATGCAACCAAGCAAATTCATACTCCATGCGCACTACACCCTTCACGAATAACCACTCAATCGTCCCATGATTCCCATATACCTCAAACCAAAACCAATACAACACATAACAGTGCAACCAACTCATCGATAACAGACTCCCCCATTTGTCTCAAAGCCATGGAATGAAATATTTGATAACTTACATTAACCATAACCCATTACTGCCATAAGACCGCTGTGAGATTCAACTAAATCTTCTATAAGCTCATCTAACGCAAACTATCTAATACCTAAAATCTTATGAAAATCTCGCATTCATTCTCATGACGGTCAGGTCAACTATTACAACCGATCCAAACTCAATTCGGACAAATATAACCCCACTAGTAGATAAGGAAGAACCCACACAACATCATAGAAATCACACATCCATAGATTACCTTGCAGGCTATAACCTACCTCCTTAGCCTCAGACTGACATCTATTTATACCATTTCACAATCACAACTATTACGATATCACTTAATCTTCCTGATTCTTAACTCATCAACAAGACATGAAAATCTACTTTGCTCCATAATTAACCAACACAAAAGGTCCTTCAACACACCCATAACTCGAGACTATATGTCAAATCAAGACAAAATCAGGTACCCAATATTCTTTTTTTCCATCTTAAGAAAACTCTTTTCGTCACATTCAAAAAATCTTAACACTTCCCGCAGTCATATCATACTCGTTATATAGCCATCCAGCCATTCATCGAGGCACAAATTCCACTAATAGGGACACTACTAGACTTATAAGTCCAAAAGCACGTGCTCGCATAATCGAAATCTCCGTTCTCAAGCTACAGTCAAAACCCGGCTTCAAGTCCTCTAGACTGGCTCATTATTATCACATTAAAATCACATAATGCACCTCATCCATGGAATCACAAGCCATCGATGCACAACCAATACCGAGCGTTCACATGCGCAAACGAATGCATGGAAGGAATTAAAAGAGTTATGCTTCAAGCTAAATCAATGTCGCACGATAAGGAAAGAAATATGGGAAGTATATCCTAAATGTCCTATAGCCTCTCGAAGATAGGTATGGACATCATCATACCGATCTGCAAACTCTACTAAACACTTGCTCGTGATTTGTAAAACCTATGAACCTAGAGCTCTGATACCAACTTGTCATAAACCAAAATCCATCTAGTCGTGATGGCACCTAACCCAATTCGCTAGGTAAGCCAATTAACTACTATTCAAATTAAACAAGAAAAGAAGTGATAATGCAATTGCTTTTATACAAGAATTTCCCAAAGACTCGTAGTACAAATCATGAGCTTCTAAGATTAGAATTTACAAAGCTGGTATGAAATAAATACATCATCTGTTCCAAATATGCATAAATAGATTTTTATAAATAGAAGGCTACATGAACAAGAGGCAGCTACTACCAGAATGCAGGTGCGTCTTCAATCCTAGATCATGTCAATCACAGCAACATCAACATCCAAAATTTGCACGCAAGGTGTAGAAGTGTATTATGAGTACAAATAACCTCATTTAATGAATAAGTAACAAACCTAACCTTAGGTTGAAAGTAGTGACGAGTTGGAACAAAGGTCGGGTCCAATACTAATAGACAACAACAATTCATAACAATGTAAGAAAGTAATAAAAAGAAGTAACTTAGAGATAAAATGCTCACTTTAATCATGATTTTCGAAAATAGTTCTTCTTTTCAAGAATATTTGTGGAAACCTAAGTCTCTTACTGAAATTGCAAAAAATATGACTAAGTTTGAAAAATTATAACTGTTCTCAAAAATCCTTTTAATAGTAAATAAGATGTTTTATTTTATTTCTAGATAGCTATGTAAAATACATCTCTATGCCCATATATCAATATGTGTGAGAAGTCTTGTATGACACGATACCGTACAACATGAGGAAAAATGCGTCTCTATGCCTGTATGTCAAGTGTGCATGCCAAATGCGATAAGACTCGGTGATAAAATCATATGCGTACTTTCAGAGTATCAATTCACTCAGTCCTCCCAATCACTCAGTCCTCACAGCCACTCAGTCCTCATAGCCACTCGGTCCTCATAGCCACTTAATCCTCACAGTCACACAATCCTCCCATTCACTCGGCACTCGGTACTCGCACTTAGTAGGTACCTGCGCTCAGTAGGGGTGTGTACAGACTCTAGAGGGTCTCCTTCATCCCAAGCGCTATAACAAGCCAATTATCGCATAAATTAGTAAAACATGCTGCAACGTGTAGCCTGATCCCACAAATATCCTTACCATCTATCGTGCCCTATTTTTCCTTGCGAAGTCTGGGTTTCGACATTACTTTGGGACAACTCCTTTCCTTTTAGGAATTGGGTAAGGAATTTGAAGAGTTGCCACCTGACGGATTTAAGGTGAATTAGGGCACTTAAAGCAAATAACTTATAAACCGGTTTGCATAACCAGAGATTGGGTAAGGGCTTGAAATAACCTTAAGGGGAAGATGTTAGGCACCCCTCGAGGTCCACAACGGTTGGTCCCGGCCAAACTCGAATTAGGGGAATTAGTATTATAAGCAAACAAAGGAATTTAGACAAATAGATATTATGTTTAAAACAAGGAGTAAAAGGGATCTTAGGCTTTTTATAGCCTATAGGATCACTTCTATGCAATACTTGGTAATCGTCCCCAAGTTGGGGTGCTACACATAGCATTAGCGCACAGGTCATCATATCCTTTACTACCTGATTACCCTTCCCTAAATTATCGTTACCTAAGCTCTCTAATAGTATCAGTACGTGCCTTATGCGTGCATTATCCGTCCCTTTCCTGTGGCCCTGGAGGTGTTTATGACCTCTATTTAAGGAAGTTCTAGACTCGCCTATGTTGTTCAAAAAGGAGAAAACCAAGCGACAAACAAAAGTCATATAGGACTATCACAAAAATATGCAATTAAAGGCTCATATTTACCTCCACAAATAAACAAACAATTGCATGCCTTAAACAAACAGTTTCAAATGACTTAGAGTCATATAGTAGGATATCCAGATAAGCACAAAATATGAGATAGTTGCACTAAGGCGAGACAGTAAATACCTAATCAGTTTGCCTACTGATTTTATTACTTCTTGAATTTGGACAGTTTCAAGCAGCAGGAAAATAATAGTTTTAAACCCAGAACTCAATCAACCTACACGATTGCCTAAATGATAACCGGACAGGATTTTTACAAACTGGGTGTCTAAGCTGTAAAGAGATTACTGATTTTAGCGGCTAGTTTTATCTTAAACCTATGCATGATTTCTAAGTGCAGAAACTGATTAAAAACCTTATAGACATAGTATCTAAATGCAAAAATGATTTCAATCTTATTGGCATGGTTTCTAGAATGCAAAACCGATTTTACAACCTTTAGACATGGTATCTAAATGTAGAATTCTTATTAACATGATATCTAAGTGCAGAAGTAATTTAAAGCCTTACAGGCATGATTTTGAAAATTCTTAACTGGTTTTGAAACTTTGCAGGCATGTACTTAACTGCAAAAAAATAGTTTGAAAGTCGTATAGGAATGTTATCTAAATGCCGGAACTGATTTGAAACCGTATTTGCATGAATGACTAAATGTCAAGACTGATTTCTAGATGTGTTTCTGTAAGGACCCGACCGGTTATTTTGAACTTTTGCACTTTGCCCGCCAGTTCTTGGGCATGACTAGCCCCTTGTGATGTATTATAACTTATTTAAATCATCAGTTTTGGTTTTCAGGATGATCATAATGAATTTGGAAGAACAGTTCTCAGTTTGAAGCTTAAAAATTTGAAAGTTTTGACTTGTTAGCATATGATCGCGGATTGGAATTTTTATGATTTGGTTATCTCCGTTAGGTGATTTGGGACTTAGGCGTGTGATCGGAATGTGTTTTGGTGGTCCAGAGTAGATTTAGGCTTGAATTGGCGAAATTAGAATTTTGGCATTTTTCGACTGATAGGTGAGATTTTGATATAGGGTTTGGAATGGAATTCTGAAAATTGGGGTAGGTTTTTTGTGTCATTTGTGATGTGTTTGCAAAAATTCAGGTCATTCGGGCGAGGTTGGTTAGACTTTTTGATCGAATTCGGAATTTGGAAGTTTTGGAATTCTTAGGCTTGAATCCGATGGTGATTCGATGTTTTGATATTATTTTGAGCATTCCGAAGGCTGGAACAAGTTTGAATGATGTTATGGGGTGTGTTACCATGTTTGGTCGGGGTCTCATAAGGCTCGGATAAGTTTTGGAAGAGTTTTTGGAAGATTTTGCCGTTTTGAGCATAAGCATGTAATGATCCAAAGGTCCATTTTTAGTTTTAGAGATCGAAATTTGATTTCGAGACTTTTGGAATTTTGATAATGAATTATAGGAGTGATCTGGAAAGTTTGGTCTAATTTCATTAAGTCGCGATTGGGTTTTTGACGCGAAACATGAGTTAATTGTTTAATGAGCGAAATGGGTATCGCACAGAACAAATGAGCTCCGAATTGAGTTTCTCTTGAAGGGATATGTTTGTATTATTGTTTGTGACTCATAGGAACAATAATCATCAAATTCCGAGTTCGTATAGTGATAATAATAATTGCTAGTGCAGCAGGATCTGGTGTGAACCTTTAGCGACCAGATTTGGCACTTTTAGCGATGGGAATGGGTCTTTTAGCAACCAGAATCGTGTTTTATTGAGCTGTCTTGTTTTTTAGCTCATTCCCATATTTTTGGACGAAAAGAACGCGGATTGGGGCAATTTTTGAGCGAGAAGTACTGGGAAATCTTGAGGTAAGTCACTTGTGATCATTTCTACTCCATAATATCGAATTATCATCGAATAATCCAACTAGATTACATGTTTTTGTGGTGTAAATTGGGAATTTGGACCTAGGGATTTGAAAAATGAGATTTGAAGAATTGAAGGCCGAATTGTTATCGGAATTTAGTAATTTTTGTATGGTTGGACTCGTGGTTGAATGGATTGTCGGATTTTGTAATTTTTATCGGATTCCGAGACGTGGGCCCGAGAGCCGGGTTTGGCCAGTTTCAGGATTTTTGATGTAATTTAATAATTTTTGATTGGGGTTTGTTCCTTTAGCGTATGTTGATGATAATATACTGATTTTAGTTAGATTTGTAGCATTTGGAGGCCGATTCGAGGGGCAAAGGCATTGCAAGCTTGATTTCGGGACGGATTGAGGTGAGTAATGACTTTAAATGCTGTCCTGAGGGTATGAAAC
Organism: Nicotiana glauca; assembly: GCA_026770625.1. Lineage (NCBI taxonomy): Eukaryota > Viridiplantae > Streptophyta > Magnoliopsida > Solanales > Solanaceae > Nicotiana > Nicotiana glauca. The sequence goes on along the minus strand of MU694862.1, from coordinate 61,177 downwards.
CCCAGAATTTCACATTGTTCGGCTATGTTGAGGTGAGACATGTGCTAGATGACGAGCGTAGGGTCGTGCACCGTTGGGGATTGTGACTTAGTTCATCCCGAATGTCTATTTTACTGCATATTTGACAGTAATTGTTTGATATTATTATATTTTAGGCTAAATGCCATATGTGGGGTTCGTACCAACTATTTGAACTCTTATGGGATTTTGAATGATATTTTCTTTACTGTTTGATTTCATACTGGTGCCCAGTCATGCTATATTTTCACTATTTTCAAAACTCAGCTATGTTATTCTATTTTAAACACATTAAAATGATATTTTAAAGATATTTTGAGCTGAGCTTCATGTTTTACTGATGCCCGAGAGGCTTATGAGACTCTGACTGAGTAAGGCCAAGGGCCTGTATTGTGAGGATATTTTTGGGTTGGGCTGCACGCCACAGCAGTGATACATTGATTATGATAATGAGGCCGAAGGCCTGAGATTTGTACGCCATTAGGTAACTTGAGATTTGAAATGAGGCCGAAAGCCTATTTATGATGTCACGAGATGGCTTGATATTGCACTTGGATCGTAAGGGGCCCCTCCAGGAGTCAGCACACCCCCAATGAGCGCGGACGCCCATCCCGATGGGCTGGTATTGTTTTATGATATTGCCCGAGGAGCTGATTCTATTGTTATTGTGCCCGAGGGGCAGTTATTATGTGTTTACCTTTTCTTGTTGCATTTTCCTATGTATATATTGTTTGTGTGAGACCCCATGTTTTATTTTCTTTTTCTCTTACGTAATATACGTAACGTGGCGTGGTTATATTAGGTATATATGATTGGGTGTAGCACATTGGGAGAATAAGAATGAAAATGTGTGTTAATATCAAGGAACTAAACTAATGCTGTAGGTCAAAGGAATCCCTTAAACAAAGGTTCGTGGTTAAAGAAATGGCTCGGGTGGCACCCCGCGCGTTTGGAAGGTTTAAGTTAATTTGCACATGTGGGATAAGACCAAGAGTGTCTAATATGCTAAGAATAATGTGTTATGAGGTATTATAATATCACAGTGGTCACATGTTAAGTTTTGGAATCAAGCAAAGTTGCGAAATAAAGGTCAGCAAAAGTTATCGTAAATTTCTCTAATAAATTTTCTAAACTTTAGGTCAAATTTATCAGATCATTTCTCCCAATATATAAAGAGTTATGGGATCCACAACCTACTGAATCGAAGGTCTACGAGTCTAGTTCACAATCAAAAATATCTCACATCAATCCAATATAGGAGTAAAATGTTATGACTGTTTTACCGCGGACTGTCCAGGCTGAAACCGGGTCGCGAACCGGGTCGGGTCAAACAAGTAGTATAAGTCGGCAAATTCGAATTTTCAGACCTAAAAACATTTCATTTTCGTCATAAAACAGTAATAAAGCAGAAGAGAAGGTTCCATGGTGTTCTTGAGTGATTAAGGTGCATTTTTAACGATTTCTACCGTTAAAGTTTGCCCCCGTGCCTAGAAACGCAATCTCTATGCTTTGCAATCGTTTCCCCTTTCTATTAGCTGTGTTTGGAGCTATTCTTGGAAGATAGGAATTTGTTGTTCTTGCTGGTTCTTCTGGATTTATACTTTGTTTTCCAAGGTAATCATCTTGGGACTCTTTTATGATCGTTTTTACAAAGTTCTACGGACATTTCTTCAAATTAGGGTCATATGGCAAATCTGCCAATTTAAACTCAATTATGAACTATTTATAGGTGTGTATAAGCTGCATATATATAGTGTTTTCAAAGCTTAGGACGTAAGGAACAACTTTCGTGAAGGAACTACAGGCATTCGGACGTTCGTTGGAGAGGTATGTTAAGGCTAAACTTTGTCCTTCCTTTTAGCACGAATTCTGGGAAATTCCTAAGACGTCAAATATGATATTTTACTATAATATTGCTAGAAAGACCTTCTGTTAAAGGCATTGGGATTGTATCTGAAGTATTTTCATGATGCTATTAGGTTGATATTCCACTCGTTTGGTTAAATAGGGTATTCAACATCTATATATGTCATTTGTTCGGCTTTCTTAACTATATGTCTATATATATGAATTCTTATTCGTCTTTGGGTTGCATGACTAGAAAATAAAGGCATTTAGTATTTGTGATCAGTCCTTGGCATTTAGTATTTGCGATCAGTCCTTCTCCCTTATTAAAGTGTATCTTAAAATCTCTAAAGTGACACGCCGATTTTCAAAAATCTCAAATATAATTTTTATGTTTAAATTACTAAAATACTTGATTTTTGAAATACTTTCTTTTAGTAAATATCAAGAAATCAGGTATAAGGACTAAGTGAAGCACCTTAAACTTTTTATGAACATCTTCAGAGTTAAGTTATCTTTCAAAAAGTCAAGTTAAGTTTTCAAGCTTATTCAAAAGAAAAAGAAAACATATGAGGTTCCACGAGACAATTGTATGCGATACGAAGATGATTATGAGATTATAAGAATAAGAGTACCTATGAGCCAAGATTGGCTAAGTTCTTGTTATGGCCTATTATGTGCATTCAAAGTTCATATCATACATTGCATATTATGCATGAACTTCAAGCTATAATCGGACGTAAGGGGCCTATTTGCCCGAAAAACTATATATATTGTACAGATGGCCACATGTTGGCAATATTATACCGGTTAGCTACCGGAAGAGACCGCCATTGCTAGCATTTGGTTGGGTATGTCATGTATTTGCATCAATATATATGTATTCATGACATATCATTACACGAGCATACCATGCATATTTGATTACTATGAGGTCAAATATCGTCCATGGAGGCTATTAGAGTTTCAGTGTCAAGTGGTATCTCGATTACTTTTTTTACATCAGCTATGTATGATTCTACTTTTTGCCTTACATACCAGTACATTTTTATTCGTACTGATGTCCCGTTGCCTGGGGACACTGCATTTTTGTTTCATGCGTATAGGTCCAGGTAGGGACTCTGATCGACCCCTCCGCTAGGATTTTGAGGTTCTACTGTGAGTTGGTAAGCTCCACCTCTTCCTGGAGCTTCCATAGGATGGTTACTTTTGTTGTACAATTTGGGTATAGTCGGGGCCTTGTGTCGACAGTGCTTATGACACTCTTAGAGGCTATTGTGGAGACAGTATTCTAGGTTTCTTTTTGCAGCTTCAGGCTCTAGCCCATAGGCTTGACATGTATATATATGTGTGTAGGCATATATGTATCCAATCGTGGCCTCGTCGGCCAGCTAGTACTTTGTTATTTTGGCTCATTTACCATTGTTTATATGGATTATTGTTATTCAGGTCATGACCTTAATGGTCCAGGCTTAGTATTTCAGATGGTGTGCTGCCCGATCTGTTGGGGCCCCTAGTTTAGTTAGCTAGTATGTCTAATGGCTAACTCGATCGAATACATTATCGAGTGCCAGTCGTGCTTCCCCTAGTTTGGGGCACGACAAACTTTGTATCAGAGCAGGTCGTATCCCAGGGAGTCCACAAACCATGTCTAGTAGAGTCTTGCTTATGAGTGTGTTGTGCACCACACTTATAATCAGGAGGCTGTGAGGCATTTAGGAATGGTTACATTTCTTTCAATTAATAAATCGTGCTATAGAGTGAAGTTATAAGAACATATGAAATCTAAATCGTACTTTGTGTTTCTTATCTAACAGGCTACCTACGCTCAGGAGATGGCACAACAAGAGATAGGTATGGATCCGCGGGAAGGTAGCAGTCGTTCCCCACCAGGTCAGAGGGATAGATTTCCCTTAAAGGCATACAGTGAGTCTCCAGTACCCCTAATTTCAGCTTCCCCAGCATTTGTTGGAGCCCAGGGAGATGCAGTACCCCCAGCCTCACCGGTTCCATTAGTACCTGAGGAAGTTAGAGACACAGGACCTCCAGCACCTACTGTTCACCTATCAGAGACTGGGGAGCAGGGGAAGAGGGAGGCAGTTTAGTTGTTGACTAGGATGGTTTCTATTCAAGAGCGACAGCTAGAGTCGGGAATAGATGCCTGGAGAGATCGAACATGAAGCTTGACGGTACGAGAGTTTCTTCACTTGGCCCCTCCATTATTTACAGGATCCAGTTCCACTGAGGATCCCCAATACTTTATAGACCAAATGTATAGAGTATTGAGGGTGATGCATGCCTCCGTCACCGAGGCTATGGAGTTGGCTTCTTTTCGACTAGGTGATGTAGTCGCCATATGGTATGAGGCATGGGAGAGATCTAGAGGACCTAATGCTCCGCCGGCAGAGTGAGGGGACTTCTCTGAGGCTTTTTTAGCCCATTATTTTCCACAGGAGGTTTGGGAGGCCAGTCTTGACCAGTTTCTTAACCTGAAGCATGGGGATATGAGTGTGAGGGATTATAGCCATAAGTTTAATTCTTTGGCGAGGTATGCACAAGATATCGTACGTACCATGAGGGCTACAGTTCATCATTATGTGGATGGTTTGGGGGATCATCTGATTAGATATTGTAGGGTAGCATCCCTATCGGATGACATAGATATTTCCCGCAAACAGGCTTTCGCTCAGACTACAGAGGGGCTTTCCTGTCGGATTCGTGATACTCGTAGGGATAGGGAGAAGAGTAAGAGGGCTCGTACTACGGAGTCTTATAGGGAGCCACGGGGTGACTTTAGGCCCCCACTCTATCGATATCCACCTCGGTCAGCAGGTAGTTTCCCACCATAGATGCAAGGCTAGAGGTTTGATCGATATATTCAGTCAGGATTGGGGCAGAGCTCAGGCCAGCCTGAGGGCCGTTGACAGTAGCGTTCTACACAAATGAGACATCCTACTTCTCCATGTACTCAATACGGTAAGATGCACACCAGGCAATGTAGACAGGGTTCGAGTGCATGTTATCATTGTGGGCAGACAGGACATTTTATTAGTCGGTGCCCGGGGTTAGGAAGAGGTGCACCAGATCAGCCTTCAGGATCCACATCAGCCTCTTCGGCTTCAGTTTGTGCTCCTCGACCAGGTCCATAGTCTACTCAGGGCTGTGGTAGGGGGAGAGGTGGAGGAGACACCTCAGGTTCTAGTGGTGGCCAGAATCGCTTTTATGCACTCACAGGCCGACAGGATTTAGAGCATCCCCAGATGTTGTCACAGGTATATTGACAATACATTCTCATGCCATTTATGCGTTGATAGATCCCGGCTCTACATTTTCATATATTACTCCATTTATTATTGGTAAGCTTGACATGAGATCTGAGTTGTTGCCACAATCAGTTGAGGTGTCTACGCCAATTGGCGGCTCTATTGTAGCTAATCGTGTCTATCGAGGTTGTATAGTGTTAATTAATGACCGTCCAATCTCTATTTATTTAGTTGAATTGGTTATGCTAGACTTCGATGTCATTATGGGTATGGATTGGTTGGTAGCTTGTTATGCTAATATTGATTGTCATGCAAAGGTGGTTTGATTTCATTTTCCTGGTAAGCCTGTCCTTGAATGGAAAGGTAATGCAGCCACGCCCAAGAGTAAGTTTATTTTATACCTTAGGGCTCTGAAGTTTATTGCTAAAGGATGTATATACCATCTGGTTCATGTCAGGGATATAGATAAGGAGCCAGCGACTCTTCAGTTGGTTCCTATTGTGAATGAATTCCCGACGGTATTCCCTGACAAGCTTCCAAGAATACCCCCCGAAAGGGAAATCGATTTTGCTATAGATTTGCTACCTGATACGCAACCTATATACATTCCTCCCTACAGAATGGCTCTTGCAGAGATAAAGGAATTGAAGGAACAACTGAAGGACTTGCTCGATAAAGGCTTTATTAGGCCAAGTACATCCCCATGGGGTGCTCCAGTGCTCTTTGTTTGAAAGAAAGATGGCTCCTTGCGGATGTGTATTGACCACAGGCAACTAAATAAAGTCACTATCAAGAATAAGTATCCTCTTCCACGGATTGATGACTTATTCAACCAGTTACAAGGTGCCAAATGCTTTTCGAAGATCGACTTGCGATCCGGTTATCATCAGCTACGAGTCAGGGATATTGATATCCCAAAAATAGCATTTATGGCGAGGTATGGCCATTTTGAATTCCTTGTCATGTCTTTCGGGCTTACAAATGCCCCATCAGCCTTTATGGATCTTATGAACCGGGTATTCAAACCATTCTTGGATGAATTTGTGATTGTGTTTATTGACGACATCCTGATATATTCACAATCGGAAACCGAGCATGCAGACCACTTGCGAGATGTATTGCAGACTCTCCAGGACTACAGGTTATATGCTAAATTCTCTAAATGTGAATTTTGGCTAACTTCTATAGATTTTCTTGGTCATGATATTACCAGCGATGGTATCAAGGTTGATGGCCAAAAGATTGAAGCTGTGATGACTTGGTCGAGGCCCTTGAATCCGACAGAGGTTCGTAGCTTTTTAGGCTTGGCAATATATTACTGAAGGTTTGTGGAGGGATTTTCCCCTATCTCTGCACCATTGACGAAACTGACACATAAGGGAGCTAAGTTTCAGTGGACTAAGGCATGTGAACAAAGTTTTCAGGAGGTAAAGAAAAGGCTTACGACGGCACATGTCTTGACTCTTTTGGATGGCACCGAGGGTTATGTTGTATATTGTGATGCCTCGAGAATTGGCCTAGGTTGTGTTCTTATGCATAATGGTAAAGTTATCGTGCATGCCTCCAGACAGTTGCAGAAACATGAACAAAACTATCCGACGCACGATCTTGAGTTAGCTCAGTTGTTTTCGCCCTAAAGATTTGTCGGCATTATCTATATGGGGTTCATATTGATGTTTTCACCGACCACCAGAGCCTTCAATATTTATTTAAACAGAGGGAGCTGAACCTATGACAAATAAGATGGCTAGAATTACTAAAGGACTATGATGTTGATATTTTATATCATCTCGGCAAAGCTAATATTGTTGTTGATGCCCTTAGCCGAAAGTCCATGGGCAGTCTAAGCCATGTTGAAGATGATAAGGTCAAGATGACCAAATATCTATGCCAGTTAGCTAATTTGCAGGTCCGTTTGGTAGACGCGGAGGGTGGACGCATTCTCGTTCAGAATACAACAAAATCTTCTTTTGCTACTGAAGTGAAAGAGCAACAACACGAGGATCCTGAGCTTATAAAACTGAGGGAAAGTATTCCACAACAGCGACAGCCTTTATTTGAGCTAACTGGAGAGGGAGTCCTTAGATACCAGGGCTGCTTATGTGTACCGACAGTCGGAGAGTCCGCGCCAAGATTCTTTCGGAGGCCCATTATTCTAGATATGCAATTCACCCCGGAGCGACAAAGATGTATCGGGACCTTCGACGAATCTATTGGTGGAATCAAATGAAAAAAGATATCGCGGATATAGTAGCCCAATGTCCCAACTGCCAGCAAGTTAAAGCCGAACATCAGAAGCCTGGAGGCCTAACTCAGTATATTCAACTTCCATTATGGAAATGGGACATGATAAATATGGACTTCATCACTGGTTTGCCTTACACTCCACGGAGGTATGATTCTATTTGGGTAATTATTGATAGGCTTACAAAATCTTCTCATTTCCTGCCAGTCAGGATGACATATTCAGCCGAGGATTATGCCAAGCTTTACATTCGAGAGATTGTTCGCCTTCACGGAGTACCACTAAATATTTTCTCTGATCGAGGGATCAATTTACAGAGCATTTTTGGATATCTTTTCAGAAGGGTCTAGGCACGTAGGTAAATCTTAGCACCGCTTTTCATTTGCAAACTAATGGAAAGGCAGAGCGTACTATTCAGATAGTTGAGGATATGTTACGTGCCTGCGTGCTAGATATAAAAGGAAGTTGGGATGATCATCTACCTCTTATTGAGTTCGCTTATAATAACAGCTTCCAAGCTAGTATTCAGATGGCCCCTTATGAAGCACTATACAGGCAGTAGTGTAGGTCGTCGATCGGTTGGTTCGAGGTCGGGGAAGCAGAGTTTCTAGGTCCTAATTTAGTCCAGCAAGCAATGGAAAAGGTAAAACTTATTAGAGACCGGCTACGTATAGCACAAAGTCGGCAGAAGTCTTATCCAGATGTTCGACGGCGAGACTTAGAGTTTGATGTAGAAGATTGGGTTTTCCTGAAAGTATCACCTATGAAGGGCGTCATGCGATTTGGAAAGAAGGGGAAGCTCAGCCCTAGGTATGTTGGACCGTATAAGATTATTCGTAGGATTTGTAGGGTGGCGTACGAGCTTGATTTTCCTTCAGAATTGGAAGCAGTCCATCCTGTGTTTCATGTATCTATGTTGCGGAAGTGCATTGGAGATCCTTCACGTATTACGCCTATGGAGGATATTCACATTGCTGAAGACTTATCTTATGCAGAGGTACCCGTAGCTATTTTTGATCGGCAGGTAAGAAAGCTTCGAACTAAAGAAGTGGCTTCCATGAAAGTGTTATGGCGAAATAACAACATCAACGAAATGACCTGGGAAGCTGAGGAGGAAATGAGGAAGAAGTACCCCCACCTATTTATGACTTAAGGTGAGTCGCATTTAAATAATTGGAAATTATTTCTTTACATCAACTTAATAGGATTTTAAATGACTTGAAAGTGTAATTTAAATTTCTTATTGCGAGATAGCTATACGAAGTCTGGTAGTCGGAATCTTAAGAATTTGATTTATATTTTGCAATGTAACAAATATAGCCTTGCAAATAACGTATTAGCAGAAAAGAAATGAAACCAAGGAATTGACTTGATCCATTTACGGAAGAATGTTCTTAAGGGGGGAAACTGTGAGACCCCATGTTTTTTTTTCCTTTTCTCTTACGTAATATACGTAACGTGGCGTGGTTATATTAGGTATATATGATTGGGTGTAGTACATTGGGATAATAAGAATGAAAATGTGTGGTAATATCAAGGAACTAAACTAAAGCTATAAGTCAAAGGAATCCCTTAAACAAAGGTTCGTGGTTAAAGAAATGGCTCGGGTGGCACCCCGCGCGTTCGGAAGGTTTAAGTTAATTTACACATGTGGGATAAGACCAAGAGTATCTAATATACTAAGAATAATGTGTTATGAGGTATTATAATATCACACTGGTTACATGTTAAGTTTTGGAATCAAGCAAGTTGCGAAATAAAGGTCGGCAAAAGTTATCGTAAATTTCTCTAATAAATTTTCTAAACTTTGGGTCAAATGTATCAAATCATTTATCCCAATATATAAAGTATTATGGGACCCACAACCTACCGAATCGAAGTTCTACGAGTCTAGTTCACAACCAAAAATACCTCACATCAATCCAATATCGGAGTAAAATGTTATGACTGTTTTACCACGGACTGTCCAGGCTGAAACCGAGTCGCGAACCGGGTCGGGTCAAACAAGTAGTATAAGTCGGTCAATTCGACTTTTCAGACCTAAAAACATTCATTTTCGTCCTAAAACAGTAAGAAAGCTGAAGAGAAGGTTCCATGGTGTTCTTGAGTGATTAAGGTGCATTTTTAACGATTTCTACCGTTAAAGTTTGCCCCCGTGCCTAGAAACGCAATCTCTACGCTTTGCAATCATTTCCCCCTTCTATTAGCTGTGTTTGGAGCTATTCTTGGAAGATAGGAATTTGTTGTTCTTGCTGGTTCTTCAGGATCTATACTTGGTTTTCCAAGGTAATCATCTTAGGACTCTTTTATGATCGTTTTTACAAAGTTCTACGGACATTTCGTTAAGTTAGGGTCATATGGCAAATCTGCCGAGTTAAACTCAATTATGAACTGTTTATAGGTGCGTATAAGCTGCATATATAATGTTTTTGAAGCTTAGTACGTAAGGAACAAATTTCATGAAGGAACCACAGGCATTCAGACGTTCGTTGGAGAGGTATGTTAAGGCTAAACTCTGTCCTTCCTTTTAGCACAAATTCTGGGAAATTCCTAAGACGTCAAATGTGATATTTTACTATTCTATTGCTAGAAAGACCTTCTGTGAAAGGCATTGGGATCGTAGCTGAAGTATTTTCATGATGCTATTAGGTTGATATTTCACTCGTTCGGTTAAATAGGGTACTCGACATCTATATATGTCATTTGTTCGGCTTTCTTAACTATATGTCTATATATATGAATTCTTATTCGTCGTTGGGTTGTGTGACTAGAAAATAAAGGCATTTAGTATTTGCGATCAGTCCTTCTCCCTTGTTAAAGTGTATCTTAAATTCTCTAAAGTGATACATCGATTTTCAAAAATCTCAAATATAATTTTTATGTTTAAATAACTAAAACACTTGATTTTTAAAATACTTTCTTTTAGTAAATATCAAGAAATCAGGTATAAGGACTAAGTGAAGCACCTTAAGCTTTTTATGAACATCTTCAGAGTTAAGTTATCTTTCTAAAAGTCGCGTTAAGTTTTCAAGCTTACTCAAAAGAAAAAGAAAACATATGAGGCTCCACGAGACAATTGTATGTGATACGAAGATGATTATGAGATTATGAGAATAAAAGTACCTACGAGCCAAGATTGTCTAAGTTCTTGTTATAGCCTATTATGTGCATTCAAAGTTCATATCATACATGGTATATTATGCATGGACTTCGAGCAATAATCGGAGTTAAGGGGCCTATTTTCCCGAAAAACTATATATATTGTACATATGGCCACAGGTTGGCAATATGATACCGATTAGCTATCGGAAGATACCGCCATTGCTAGAATTTGGTTGGGTATGTCATGCATTTGCATCAATATATATGTATTTACGACATACGATTACACGAACATACCATGCATATTTGATTACTATGAGGTCGGATGTCGTCCATAGAGGTTATCAGAGTTTCAGTGTCAAGTGGTATCTCTATTACTTTTTTTATGTCAGTTATGTATGATTCTACTTTCTGCCTTACATACCAGTACATTGTTATTCGTACCGATGTACCGTTGCCTGGGGACACTACATTTTTGTTTCGTGCGTGCAGGTCCAGGTAGGGACTCAGATCGACCCCTCCGCTAGGATTTCGAGGTTCAATTGTGAGTTGGTAAGCTCCACCTCTTCCTGGAGCTTCCATAGGATGGTTACTTTTGTTGTACAGTTTGGGTTTAGTCGGGGCCTTGTCTCAATAGTGCTTATGACACTCTTAGAGGCTATTGTGGATACAATATTCTGGGTTTCTTTTTGCAGCTTTCAGTCTCCAGCCCATAGGCTTGGCATGTATATATATGTGTGTAGGCATGTATGTCTCCAATCGTGGACTCGTCTTTATTATTTTGGCTCATCTACCTTTGTTTATATGGATTATTGTTATTCAGGTCATGACCTTAATGGTCCAGGCTTAGTATTTCAGATGTTGTGCTGCCCGATCTATTGGGGCCTCCTGTTTAGTTAGCTAGTATGTCTAATGGCTAACTCGATCGAATACAGTATCGAGTGTCGGTCGTGCCTCCCCTAGTTTGGGGCGTGACAGTTTGACTGCTTTAAAGGTGTTCATGAGATTTCACTTCTTAATTATATTTACTGATTTTGGTATGCCTCTGATAGCTTAATGTTGTGCTTTACGTGATTTTGTATCGCTCAGTCTTCATTTATTTTTATTACTCACTTAGTTGGAGTACTCACTTTACTCCCTACACCTTGTGTGCAGATTCAAGTATTTCTGAACCCGGTAGTGGGTATTGGTTGCTCAAAGGCAGATTCATCGGAGTTTAGCAAGGTAGCTACCTGACCTTCGCAGCACTGCTTTTCTCCCTCTCGATTTCATTAGACCGTATTTAGTATAATTTTTACTCTAGTTGTATTCGGACCTTAGTAGATGCTCATGGCTAGTGGCACCCCGATGTCGGGCTGTGTTGGTTTTTATTTACGTAAATTATACTGTTAAATACTCATTTTGGGATTTTATTTCTGATTAAAGACTTAGTAGTTATTGTTTTAGTTGTTTAAAGTGAATTGGAGGTGTGTCAGGTGGCCTTGTCTTCACGAGAGGTGCCATCACGACTGGGTTGGGATTTAGGGTCATGACAGTTTCCTATAGGCATGATTTCTAGGCGAGTAAAGCATCAATCAATTGTCAAGCGGACTAAATAAGTAAATTCCTAGAACCTTTATTTCTATGCACACACGAAAGTTTTGAAGACATGATTATCAATGCAAAATTGAGAAACGACTTAGAAGCAAGTTTTCTAATGATGTGAAGGATGAAAATTCAGGATTTAAGGAATTAGATGAGTACTATAGGTATGGTATCTAATTCACATAAGTAAACAAACATCACAAAAACCTATAGGCATGATTTCTACCGGTTTCCAACAAAATATATATAAGAATCCCTCCCAGTTTTACTAATAAACCCAATATCTATTTTACAAGGAGTTATTATTACAAACCAAATATAAATGAATTACAAAATAAAAATGTTGTACTATAGGGAGCCTTGATAGGACCAAAGTGAACCTGGAGGGTATGCCTTCAACCAAGTCTGAAACATGCCAATATTCTCATAGTACACCCAATGGCCTTTTGATGTATCAAAGTTCCCAAAGGCCTCAGGAACCTAGGGCAATGCTCACAACAGAAAACTTTTAAAGAAATACTTTTGTGAGCAAGTTTTGGAGAGTCAACCCCAGTGTATCAAAGTTCAGAGGAGTCTCATAGACTCCATGGCAGTGCTTACACTTGAGGGGCAGGACCCTAGATGTTCTAAGAGTTGGAGTTGAAAATGGTTTGGATTTTCTGGGGTAAATAGGAACAAATAGAGTCATTTCAACACTTGGGATTCAAACAAAGATTCCAGCAATCAAACAATAGATAGAAACAGGATCACAATCACTTCAAGCAAAGTTTCACATTGCCTAGATTCAACTTATTTCATTAATTACTACTAGATGGGCATATGGACATGTATTAAACAAAGAACATCAGGCTGGGATCAGATTACCATTCAGACTGTCATGCAGAAAGGTAGCAGAAGTTAGAATCATAGAAATCATGAACTATTCAGGAACCTGCTAGGGGTGAACATTTAAAACTTGACATGAAGCATGCTAGTTGAGAAGCAAGTAGACATGGGTCTAATTACATAGAAACAAGTATGTAGACATGCTGAAAATAGGAAGCGCATAGACCTAATTAAATAGAAGTGGACATGCTGATTAAGATCAATGAACATAAAGCACATGGATCTAATTAGATAGAAGTATGTATGCTAATAATAGGGAGCACACAGATTTAATCACATCGAAGTAGTCATGCTGAAAACATAAAACACACAGGTGTAATCACATAATAGTGGACATACTGAAGAAATAGCAAGCACACGGGTTTAACTACAAAGAAGTTTGAATGATAGAAGAAGTGGAGACATACTAGTTAAGAGATACAAAGAGGAAAGTAAAGCAAACAGGATCCAAGGGTCTAGCCTTGGCTCTCAGCCGGCTAGACAATGCAATAAACAAAGAGTAGGAAGATTGTGATGGAGGATAAGAGCAAGAACTTTGTGTGTTTCTCTATGTATGTGTGCGTGTGTGTTTAGAAACAGAGTGGTGATTGTATAGTATTGAGTAGAGTAAAGTAAATAAGGTAAATAAGGTTAAAAGTTTAAAAATAAGGCAAAGAGAACAATTAGTCAGTCAATTAGGCTTAACAAGACCAATCAATTAGCAGAATCATGGGGTTATGTTCATAATTAACACGGAATTGAGGTTTAAATAAGGTAAGTGATATGTTTGATAGAAAATTAGAGTCAGAAAACTAAAAATTCGGCAAGTAAGTCACACAAATAAGATAACATAAGTAAATAGAGACCAATCTGGGGTTGGTAAGACAATCAACCCATAAATTAAGCTTAATAGGAACAATTAAGGCAAGTAGCGCCAATTAGGAGTCCCAAAATAAGGAAAGTAGACAAATTACAGGAAGTAATCACCTCAGTAAAACAAATCTATTTCAAATCCTAGATAGTTTAGATAGTCAATCAATTACTCAAGAATAATGGGCAAATATTGAAGCGAACAATGAGATAATCAAACAAGATAAAGACTGGAATGTAGTCATGGAAGAATCAGTAAAAAAAGGATAATCAAACACATAGGAATCTTTTAGAAAAGTTTTGCAGAAATATAACAAAGTGAAACCCTAGTTTTTAGAGAACATTAGGATCGGTTAATAGTAAGGAGAACAGAAGATCTTTAAAGAAAAATGCTATATAAACTCAAAATCATTTCAGATCTATAGAGATCTAATCAGCAAATAATAAGGAAGCAAAATCCTAATCTAGAGGGATGTTAATTCGATTAACGATAAAGTGAACAAGAGATTTTTAAGAAAACAAGAGCCTAGGTCAACTCTGAATTAGATCTCTTTGAGATTCCCTCAGAAAACAGCAAGAATCGAACAACCAGTAGAGGTATCAGGTTAGATAGGGTATAAAACACCAAATAACCCCATATTTGATCAGGGATCGAAGGGTTTGGGAGATTTTTAGGGTAACAACGCTTCTAGGGTTTGGGGTGTCTGAGAGAGAAGAGAGGGCAAGAGCATTTTGGGGCGGCGATCTCTAGAGAATGGTAGGGTTTGTGGGGTCGTTTGGATTAAAAATGGAAAAGGAAAACGTGGACCGTTGTTCTCAGAGATTAACGGCCACGATTAGAGGAGGTTTAGGTCTGGTAAGGGTTTATTTAATTTGGGCTGGGGCGGATTGCGCTAATAGTTTAATTTGAATTGGGATTGGGGGGGGGGGTCCGATCTTGACACAATTAAAGGGCTATTTGTTAAATACCTAATTTATCAATAAAATAATTTGTAAAAATAGTTAATTAAGTGATAAAAATGATTTTTATGCATGAAAATAATTTAAAATAATTACTTAATATTATAAAAATATAAAAAGTCATTTTCTGTATAGATAATGTAGTTATGCATATGTATGGGCAATTATTACAAAATATACAATTATAGCCTTAAAAATATAAATGTAATTGTAAAAAAGCAAATAAGATATTTGAACACTTGTATGAGCATAAATGATGAATTTAGATGATTAAATAATCTTAAAGTAATATGATGGATAATTATTGAATATTTATATAATTAAAATGCAGAAATAAATTGATTTAAGGCCTTTAAAAATAATAGAAAAATTGTAAAAACACTTGTGCATGTTTGTAAATGCATGTACAATATTTTGAAAGTATTTATGCATATTTAAAAATATATGAGGTAAAAATTGGGTATCAACAACTGCCCTTCTTTGCTCGGAAATGATGAAAGAGTTTTCGGGTCAAGAAATAATGATCAATTTTGACCGAATGGGATGTTTTGAAAAATAGAAGCCGAACCTCGATCTCCGAGTTTCCCATATATCCCTGGTTTTATAGGAATCAGGCCATGTGTAGTTCTGAACCCAACGGTGAATGAAGCCGATAGAGCTGTTATAGGAATGGTAGCCAGTTTCAGCAAAGGTTCTTTTGTGAAAGGTAATGTCGGATGGAGTAATGATTGTGATTCTGGAGTGTAACGGATGTATTATAGGATAGATATCTGAATGGTCACCGAGTAAGATGGGTAATTTATGGGAATCAGTTATAATGGCAAAGTGTAAATGGTATGAACGAAAACCGGAGCGAAGGTTGCTCCTGTTTGAAGAATGGATACCACCTGGATTACCTGCAAAACCTAAAATATGATTCATGCAAGTATATAGATGACTGCGAGAATTTAAACGTGATGCAAATTCCCTTTAGACCATGAAAGATTATCTTTGGACAGTGCAGATGACATCCTTAGACTATGATGTCCTGGGCTGTAAATTATGAGATAGGGGATTCGCAGGCCATGAAATGATGTTTTGGGGACATTAGAACGGTGCATCTGAATCATGACGCCTTTGAATAATGATATGCAGTATTGAGAGATCCTCAGGCCATGACATGGTGTTTCAAGCTATGAGGATGATGCCTTTGGACTATGACTCCTTTGGAAAAATTAGCTATACATTAGCCCATGAAATGCAGAGACATGATACCAAATGTGACAACAAGATAGAGCTTAGTCTTGTAGAGGTTTGGGGCATAGCTTAGCCCTGAGGAAAGAATATAATGTAAAGTCTAGAGGGTGACCAGTCTTAATCTCACAAGAAGTAAGTGCTTAGCCTTATGCAAATATGGAGGTAGGGATTAGCCTCATGCAAGATTGGAGACAGAGCTTAGTCTCATGCAAGGAGAAGGCAAAACTTAGCCTTATGCAAAAATTGAGGTAGGGCTTAGCCTCATGCAATATTGGAGATAGGGCTTAGTCTCATGCAAGGAGAAGGACATGCTTAGACTTATGCAAATATGGAGGTAGGGCTTAGCCTCATGCAAGATTGGAGGCAGGTCTTAGTCTTATGGAAAGAGAAGGCAATGCGCCTTATGCAAATGTGTAGGCAGGTCTTAGCCTCATGCAAGATTTGAGACAAAGCTTATTCTCTTGCAAAGAGAAGGCAATGCTTATCCTTATGCAAATATGGAGGCAAGGCTTAGCCTCATGCAAGATTGACAGAGCTTAGTCTCATACAAAGAGAAGGCAATGCTTAGCCTTATGCAAATGTGGAGGCAGGGCTTAGCCTCATGCAAGATTTGAGACAAGGCTTATTCTCATGTAAAGAGAAGACAATGCTTAGCCTTATGCAAATATGGAGGCAAGGCTTAGCCTCATGCGAGATTGACAGAGCTTAGTCTCATACAAAGAGAAGGCAATGCTTAGCCTTATGCAAATATGGAGGCAAGGCTTAGCCTCATGCGAGATTGACAGAGCTTAGTCTCATACAAAGAGAAGGCAATGCTTAGCCTTATGCAAATATGGAGGCAAGGCTTAGCCTCATGCGAGATTGACAGAGCTTAGTCTCATACAAAGAGAAGGCAATGCTTAGCCTTATGCAAATATGGAGGCAAGGCTTAGCCTCATGCGAGATTGACAGAGCTTAGTCTCATACAAAGAGAAGGCAATGCTTAGCCTTATGCAAATATGGAGGCAAGGCTTAGCCTCATGCGAGATTGACAGAGCTTAGTCTCATACAAAGAGAAGGCAATGCTTAGCCTTATGCAAATATGGAGGCAAGGCTTAGCCTCATGCGAGATTGACAGAGCTTAGTCTCATACAAAGAGAAGGCAATGCTTAGCCTTATGCAAATATGGAGGCAAGGCTTAGCCTCATGCGAGATTGACAGAGCTTAGTCTCATACAAAGAGAAGGCAATGCTTAGCCTTATGCAAATATGGAGGCAAGGCTTAGCCTCATGCGAGATTGACAGAGCTTAGTCTCATACAAAGAGAAGGCAATGCTTAGCCTTATGCAAATATGGAGGCAAGGCTTAGCCTCATGCGAGATTGACAGAGCTTAGTCTCATACAAAGAGAAGGCAATGCTTAGCCTTATGCAAATATGGAGGCAAGGCTTAGCCTCATGCGAGATTGACAGAGCTTAGTCTCATACAAAGAGAAGGCAATGCTTAGCCTTATGCAAATATGGAGGCAAGGCTTAGCCTCATGCGAGATTGACAGAGCTTAGTCTCATACAAAGAGAAGGCAATGCTTAGCCTTATGCAAATATGGAGGCAAGGCTTAGCCTCATGCGAGATTGACAGAGCTTAGTCTCATACAAAGAGAAGGCAATGCTTAGCCTTATGCAAATGTGGAGGCAGGGCTTAGCCTCATGCAAGATTTGAGACAAGGCTTATTCTCATGTAAAGAGAAGACAATGCTTAGCCTTATGCAAATATGGAGGTAGGTCTTAGCCTCATACAAGATTTGAGAAAAGGCTTAGTCTCATGCAAAGAGAAGGAAATGCTTAGCTTATGCAAATATGGAGGCAGGGCTAGCCTCATGCAAGATTTGAGACAAGTCTTAGTCTCATGCAAGGAGAAGGCAATGCTTAGCCTTATGCAGTAAACAAGTAGTAAATAGGATTTGCATCTGATGGCCTAATTGTTAGGAGGATAATGACTTTGGTATGTATTTGTGAATACTCCTGTTATGTTAATTGTGCCTGATTCCCAAAGAATAATTGTGAGTTTTGTAGGGAAAGGTTGGTTCGTGTCCTTGTCTGCTTGCTCCGCTTTGTTCTGCATTGGGGAACCCTATTCGAGTTACCTTGGGTAACATCTGGCTGCCATAGAAATAAAGTTTTCCGAAAAAATATGCACGCATTTGATGAAAGAGAGTTATTTTAGAAACATAGTGGTATATAATATCATGTAAATTAGATGAACTAATGATGGTAACACTTTTAGAGACATTCCAGCTTTCTTGCATTAGAATTTTGAGGGTCCTTCTCAAAATTCTGCCCCAGTTTGGTAAATGATCTTTTGGCCGTTTTCCATGCGACGAAACTTGCTAAACCTTCTCTATAATTTTGAGAATACTTCTCAAAATTCTGCCACAATTTTTGACTGTCTGGCATATGATGGCGTTGGCTGGACTTGCTCCGAAATTTTGAGGGTCCTCCTCAAAATTCTGCCCCAATTTATTGTGATGGGGGACATCAAGATTTTATTAAGATATGATCGAACCCACAGGGTTGCCTACGTATCCCCTCTTAAACGGTAATCAGGTCAAGCGTAGTTCAATTACATCATATGAATGTGAACAATCTAAGCATAATATCTCTTGACTGCGTCCGAATTGATTGGTTTCGGCCAAACTTCCTCGTCCATTTCTGCAAGTATGGGCGCTCCTCCTATTAGCACCTGATGAACCATGTAAGGACCTTGCCAATTGGAGAGAATTTCCCTTTGGATTTATCTTGATGTGCGGAGATGTTTTTCAGTACCAACTGTCCGGGTGCGAATTGTCTTGGTTTGACCCTTTTGTTGAAAGCTCTGGACATTCTATTCTAATAAAGTTGACCGTGACATACTGCGTCCATTCTTTTCCTTTCTATAAGAGCTAGTTGTTCATAGCGGCTCCTTATCCATTCTGCATTGCTGAGTTCGACTTCCTGTATGACTCTTAAAGAAGGAATCTCTACCTCAGCTGGAATGACAGCTTTGTACCATAAACCAGTAAATAGAGAGTTGCCCTAGTTGATGTGCGGACCGTAGTGCGGTACCCCAATAGGGAAAAAGGTATCTTCGTGTGCCATTGTTTGTGGTTCTCTACCATCTTCTTTAGTATCTCCTTGATGTTCTTGTTAGCAGCTTCCACAGCTCCATTCATTTGAGGCTTGTATGATATAGAGTTCTTGTGCTTGATTTTGAAGGTTCCACACATGGCTTTCATCATATCACTATTGAGATTGGTGGCATTATCAGTGATAATGGACTCGTGAACCCCGAATCGACAAATAATACAATCCTTGACAAAATATGCGATGACTTTCTTGGTTACAACTTTGTAGGATGCAGCCTCTACCTATTTTGTGAAGTAGTCAATGGCTACTAAAATGAACCTGTGCTCGTTTGAAGTAGTGGGCTCGATCGGACCGATGGCATCCATTCCCCAGGCAGCAAAAGGGCAAGGTGCACTTGTCGCATTGAGTTCGTTTGGTGGTACCTTTATCATGTCCGCATGTACCTGGCACTGGTGGCATTTCTGTATGTACCGAATGCAATCCATTTCCATGGTCATCCAAAAGTATCCAGCTCTGAGTATTTGGCTAGGACGAAACCATTCATATGTGGTCCACAAGTTCTAACATGTATCTCCTTGAGCAATCTGGAAGCCTCTTTTGCGCCAACGCACCTTAACAATCCAAGATTAGGAGTTCTTCTATACTGGGTCCCTTTACTTTGGAAGAAGTGATTGGAACAGCCTCCGCAGAGTGCATTTCTGGATATGGTTTTCCTACTCTTAATATTCTCCTCTCACCAAATATTCTTTGATGTCGTGGAACTAAGGTTTTCCATCTATTTATTTTTCACCATGAGTATAGTAAGCTGGCTGTTTATGGATTTTCACCATGATAGGATCGATTAAATTCTTGTTTGTATGTTGTATCATTGATGATAAGGTGGTCGGTGCGTCTAAAAATTCATTTTGGAATTCAAGGCACATGTTTGTATTCTATCTTTGTGAATCTCTTCGTCAACTCCTGCACATGATACAAGTATGGCAGTATCTTGGTGTTCTTTGTAGCCAATTCTTCTTGAACCTAATGTACCAAAAGATCCGAATCACCAATTATAGTAGCTCTTGTATATTCATATCGATGGCAAGATTGATCCCCATGATGCAAGCCTCATATTTTGTAATGTTGTTGGTGCATGGAAACCTAAGCTTCATGGATATAGGGTAATGTTGACCTATTTCTGATACCAAAACTGCTCCGATGCCCACTCCTTTAAAGCTCCATTGAAGAATATTCTCCAACTGTCGTAAGCTTCCGTAATGTCCTCTCCTACAAATGATACTTCTTTATCAGGAAAATACATTTTCAAGGGTTCGTATTCTCCTCCCATAGAATTTTTAGCAAGATTGTCTGACAATGCTTGTCTTTTGACCGCCTTTTGAGCTACATAGACGATATTGAACTCGGTTAACAGTATCTGCCACTTGGCTAACTTCCCGGTTGGCATGGTCTTCTGAAAGATATACTTCAGATGGTCCATCCTGGATATGAGGTATGTGGTGTAGGCATAGAAGTAATGCCTCAATTTCTGGATTGTCCAGGTCAAAGTACAGCAAGTGCGTTCCAGTAGAGAGTATCATGCTTCGTAAGGTTTGAACTTCTTACTCAAGTAGTATATGGGTTGCTTATTTCTTCCTATCTCATCATGGTATCCCAAAACACATATGAAAGCTCCATTTAATACAAATAGATAGAGTACCAAAGGTCTCCCAGGTTCTGGCAGGACTTGGACTGGTGGTGTGGACAGGTATTCCTTGATTTTGTCAAAAACCTTCTGACAATCTTCGGTCCAACTCGTTTCAGCATCTTTCCTCAATATTTTGAAGATGGGCTCATATATAACTGTGGACTATGCTATGAAGCGGCTGATGTAGTTAAGGCATCCTAGGAATCTCATCACGCCCTTTTTGCTCTTTGGTGGTGGTAACTCTTGGATAAACTTAACTTTGGATGGGTCCAACTCGATTCCTTGGTGGCTGACAATGAATCCCAGCAGCTTTCCTATAGGAACCCCGAATGCACATTTTGTGGGGTTCAATTTTATATTGTACCTCCTTAGCCTATCAAAGAACTTTATCAAATCCGCTATGTAATCTGCGGCCCACTTGGACTTAATTATGACGTCGTCAACATATACCTCTATTTCCTTGTGTATCATATCATGGAAGATGGTTGTTATGGCTCTGATGTAAGTATCCTCATCATTCCTTATACTAAATAGCAACATCTTGTAGCATTATACTACCTACGGTATGATGAAGATTATTTTCTCTATGTCTTCTTCATCCATACAGATCTGTTGATAACTTGCGAAGCAATCTACAAAGGATTCGAATCCATGCTTGTCGCAATTGTCGATTAGGATGGTATATATTTGCAGTGGAAAATCATCCTTGGGACTTGCTCTGTTTAAATCTCGATAGTCAACACATAACCTGACTTTCCCATCTTCTTTAGGACTGGTACAATGTTGGCTAGCCAGGTTGGGTACTCAACTACCCTGAGGACTTTAGTTTTTATTTGCTTAGTTACTTCCTCCTGATTTTCAGGCTAATATCTGGTTTGAACTTTCGAAGTTTCTGCTTTACTGGTGGACATATTGGATTGGTTGGAAACTTGTGAGCCGCTATGGATGTGCTTAGACCGGTCATGTCATCATATGACCATGCAAAGATATCCTCATATTCCTTCAGGAAAAGAATGTACTCTTCCTTCTCTGACGGTGATAATTGAATGCTTACGCGACATTCCTTGATGGTTTCGGCGTCTCCCAAATTTATTGCTTCGGTCTCGTCCGAGTTAGACATAGGTTTATTATCAAAGTTCTCAACCTCCGTGAAAACTTCCTCAAGTATTTCATCCTCTTCTTATGAGTCACTATCCTTATGTTGCGTTGACTCATTACAAGTCACAGTGATCAGTTCATAAGGGAAAGTAATAATAATGTTGTAGAAAGAAAGTGTGAAATATAATAATGAATAATAAATAGCAATGCATTGATTAAATTTTGAAAATACCCCAAAACAAGTACGGCTCGATAAATCGAGCAATTATTTTGAAACAAAATGTGTCTTTAAAACAAAATTACTGAAAATATCTGAAATGCCTAGCATTGCTATAGAAATAAATTAGGCTAAATTCCAAGCTACCTAGGGACTCGACGGACCCGGGATGGTGTGGCAATCCAATTTGTGAGAATAGCTCCCTTCTCCATAGTTTGAATGGTGAGGCCTTCTTCCTCCTTCTCCGTAATTATCGCACTACAATCCATATCCTCATTTTCCAGGAACAAGTTCCTTAGCCCAGCCAAAGCTTCTTCCTCTGCAGATCCCCATATTGTATCGGCCTGATGAAAAGTCTGACCCAGATATGGCACTGGTTGCTCGAGAGGGTAATAAGGACCAAGTCATGGAGGTTCCCAATCATCATATTCTTTCCATGTATACCAATACCCGAGCCCGAAAGTTATCCTATTATGTTTCAGCTATATCAGTTTAGTAATGCCATAGAGATTCTTCCCAAGCTCTTTGCTGGGTTCAAAAACAGACCATTTTGTCTTTCTGAATTGCATTAACATGTTCAATGTGGTGATAAGTTTCCCCTTCTAGCCTTCTTCTATTCTCGATAACCAGGATAGTTTGACTGGTGTAAATGGGGTTCCTTCTATCTTCGTGAATGATCACATCCTGATGGTTTCATTCGAACTTCACGGTCTGGTGTAGTGTGGAAGCCACAGCCCCAGCGGCTTGTATCCAAGATCAAGCCAACAGAAGATTGTATGTAGCTGATATGTCAAGCACTTGGAATTTAACATCAAACCAGGTTGGCCCCATCTGCAGGCAAAGGTTAATCTCCCCAATCGTGGACCTTTCAGACCCATCAAAGGCTTTTACGTTCATACTTCCTGCTCGTATCTCATGGAAATCTTTGCCCAGCCTTTTCAGATTAGTCAATGGGCAAATGTTAAGGCTTGAACCTCCATCTATTAGGACCCTGGCAATGAATTTGTCTTCAAACTTTACTGTGATATGCAGTGCCCAGTTGTAACTTAACCCTTTAGGCAATAATTCATCCTCGTGGAAGGATATCTTATGACTCTCCAATACTTGCCCTACCATGTTGGCCATTTCTCTGTAGGTAATATTGTTGGGCACATAAGCTTCATTTAACACCTTTATCAAAGCATTCTTATGTGCCTCTAAATTTTATAATAATGATAGGATGGATATCTGGGCGGGGGTCTTGTTTAAATGATCGACGACAGAACTTTCCTCCAAAGATCATCCGGTCTCGTTTCAATGACAGGTTTCTTGGTAGCAGCCTCTTTTCTTAATCCTCCCAAATTTCTGAGTGTATAGATCCTTTCAATTCTGGTCATTCCCTTTGTGGCATCAGATTCTTCCATTTTTGCTTTTCCCTTTCGCTTAAGTTCGACAATGTAATCCCAAGGTATGGTGTTGGAATTGAAAGGAGGTGTTATTGCAATTATCATTGTGAAAGGTGTGGCCACTTCTACCTCAAATGGAACAGGTATGGCTGCAGGTGGAGCTATCTCTACCTCAAATGGATCTGATGTGGTTATCTCAACCTCGACTGACGATTATAGCTACACCACAATAGGAGCGAGTGTGACTGCAGGTTCAAAGTCATCGCCTTCCCGAATAAGCCCGATTGACCCCTCAGGATCTCATTCTTCATCCGTCTCTGTCATATGTACCCCATCACCCCTATGATATGGGAGATGATTGTTGCAGACGTTGGGTGCAGCTTCCTTCGCCTGTATGACCTTGTTATCAATCAATGTCTGGATCTTATCTTTCGATGTTCGGCACTCGTTAATGGTGTGCCCCTTCATATCGGAATGATATGCACAGGTTTTGTTTGGGTTGTCCCATTGAGATGAATTCCCTATTACCACAGCGGGAATATGGGTGACTTAAACAGCAACCTTCAATCTTTCGTAGAGCTGGTCGATGGGTTCAGCAATGGCAGTATATTATCTGGGTCGCTTACGATCAAAATTAGGGTGGGGTTTCTGGTAATTTGGATGAGTTGGAGGTGAATAATAGTAGGCTGGCTAGGTGTTATAAGTGTGATAGGCAGTGGCGGGTTGAGAATATTTGGGGGGTAAGGGTTGGCATGTAGGTGGAGGTGTTTGGTATGTAAGTGGAGATTTTGGACCCTAGGCCACCATCATTGCCCCTACTTATTTCTTCTTTGATATACCCCTTGATTGTAATGCTTTGTTCGTGGCATGTACTGCCTCAAAATTTGTTACCATCCCGCTTTTGATACCTTCTTCAATCCTTTCTCCTAGTTTGATGATATCGAAGAACTTGTGATTCTCAATGACAATTAGCCTTTCATAATACTGTGAGTCCTGTGCCCTGACAAAGAACTTGTTCATATGTTCCCTGTCTAATGCTGGTCTAACCTTGGCAGCTTCCGACCTCCACCGAGTAGCATACTAGCAGAAAGTCTCAATTGGCTTCTTCTTTAGGTTCTAGATATAGAAGACATCTGGTGCATTTTCTGTATTATACCTGAATCGATCCATAAATTTTGATGTCATGCTCACCCAATTGGACCAGTTCTTAGGGTTCTGGCTTATGTACCATGACAAGGCATCTCCAGTAAGACTTCTCATGAAGAGCTTCATTCGGATCCTTTCATCTTTTCCGACCACCACGAGCTTGTCACAGTAAGTTCTCAAATGAACCTTGGGATCACCTGTTCCGTCGAACATTTCGAACTTGGGAGGTTTGTAACCCTCCGATAGTTCCACGTCTGGTCGTATGCATAAATCCTTATAATTTAGACCTTCTATGCATTTACCTCCTTCAACACCTTGTACTCGACTTGTCAATTTCTTGAGCTCCTCAGCCATGTTCTTGATGAGCAGGTCCTTCTCCATGGATTCTGGTGTATAGGAGATTGGTTGAGTAGAGTGAGGTATAGTTTTCCACGTATATGGGGTTGTTTTGGTGAGTTTCAGGGATTTAGGTGTAATGGTGGTCGTTGGTTGAGTTTTGAGGATCGGGAATGTGTTGCAGTGTATTCTGAGGAGTGTAATAGGTAGTGGTTTGTGGATACTGGGTTTGTTGATTGTAGAGGATCTGGTATCGGTAAAGGATTGGGGTTTTGAGATGGAGATGCATATTGATGGGGTGCGGGAGGATTTTGTGGACGTTGGGTTGGCATATTTTGAGGAGGCTCCATGTTTTGATCATTTTGTTGGTTAACGTATAGGACGTTCAGAGTGAGGGAGAGGTATGATAAGTTGCGGACCTCCTCAAATTCTCATTGTAACTCCGGTATCTTTTATTCTAATCACAAAACTAAGTCATTCTGGGCTGGAGTACTCCGATCGTCTAAAGTTTCTGTATTCTTAGTATTTTCTTTTCGTATACCACTCAAGTCATCCATCTTAGCTTTCCCTATGCTTTTCGTATTACTTGGAGAAGGAGGATGTGGAGGGCCTCTATATTTAGTGTGATATGCTAATGATGCCAGTATATGCGAGCCAATATTAGGGGATTGGAATTATAATAAAAATAAAGAAATGCAAAATGTAAACAAGTTAGTAAGGATTCTGAAATGTTTGCGGTATTTAAACACATATTGCGGGAATGTAAATTTGTATCCTAATTTGGGAGCCTCGTTATGCCCAAGGTAGGCCTGGCGACAAATATATTTGGAGAATTTTAGTGCCAATAATTGCCTCATTTAATTAATGCAAAAATAGACGACCTAAAACGACACTAAATAAGATAAGTCACTAACGGCGCTTGCCTTATTACATTTGAAAAGAAAGTAAACCTAATATACTTGGTCCCAGAAGGACATTTTCCAGGCTGGATGCTCTTGTTGATCAGATCCCCCAGTTCGCGCAGGTTCAACAGTAAGAATTCCCTTGCCAAATGTCCTCCTTCGCTTCCCTCAGTGTTCTAGCAATCGGTGACTCTTTTCCTCATTTTCCCTTCCAATTCCACCAGCCTTTACTCTAGATATTCTAGCCTTTCGTTGGATTTAACAGCCCTCTCTTTCCACTCATTGATCATTTCCATATCGGCCTTGTGTTGTTCCATATGTTCGGCTTCAGACTCGCGAACTCTTTTGCACAGTTTGTTATGTTTCACCTGTGCTTTGGCAACTTCATCTATGACCCTGTTTCCTGGACCAACTCTTGGGTCGAATATTCTCTCTATGTTATCATCCAACCATGAGGGTAGAAGTACACATGACCGGCGTGATACCGATTTGGCTCGATGGTATCCTTTTCCACGACAATCATTAAATGCCAAATGTGATGTGCTTCATTTTTATATGGAATGGCGTCACCCTGAAAATCGTCTAGGAAGTGAATCATTTTAGCGACTCGCGGTATGACCTGCTTCCTGCATGCCTGTCTCGTAACCTTGACGGGGCATAAGGGTATATGCCCCTAACCCGATCAATACCAAGTGTGGAACATCCCTTGATCTGATGATGAACTCATTGGTTGGGAACCACTCAAAAATCCATTGAACTTGATCCTCGGCCAGATTGCTGAAGAACTATGCCCATTCTACAGCATTTCCCAGTTGAGCAAACATGTCTGGGATATAGGTCATCATCCTAGGATGATGGAAAGCTATGTGATCATTCTACGATCTTTGCAGAAACTCTTGGAGGTATTGACCTCTTTGGAGATGTTCTAACAACTAAACCTACAACAGCAAATTGCAACCTTCAAAGTATCTGTACCCCTTCTGACAGCGCTCCAATGCCTAGAACATATCTATAATTATGACAGGGACAATGGTATATGTTTGCCCCTCGATCCCGTCTATCAAAGTTTTGGCCACCATGGCCAACCTGGTGTGGATTTTGTCCCCTTGGATCGGGAACACTAGCATACCCAAGAAATACACGATGAACACAAAGACCCTGCAGTGAATCCAACCAAGGAGGTGATGGAGAATTCATCATCAAAAATACGATAAGACCTGCTATGACCGTATCATTCATAGAGGAAATCGAAGGGTATGTTGTAGTTTTTCGGGCACTCCAAGTCATCATTCTTCTTTAACCCCATCATCTTAAGAAATCCCCTAGTGGCGCGATTTTTGGGTATCAATAAACCAGGGTTATCCAAGGCAACCCAGCGAATCCCCCTATTTCTTCCAAGAGAAGGGTCATTTCGATGTCTCCAAAGCGGAACACATCCCTTTCATTGTCCCAGAACATTATAGCAGCTTCGATTAACATTCTGTTCGGATGGAGGTCTAACAAAGAAGGCAAATTTCCTAAGACCCTTTTCACATGATGTTGGTCACTTGATGGAAGATCCATCCATCAATCTAGCAATAGTGATGATATGTTACTGACCATGTCGAACTTGGGGACTTCGTGCCTCATTTTCTGCAACAAAAAATATGGTTAGGCCCTTTCCCCCTCTAGGTTCATCTATTTATACAACAATGATTAGCACATTGGCACTTGTTACTCCAAAATTAATGCACACAATCGTGTTTGCGTTTGTTGGGATTATGGAACACCCGATGGACTTTTGGATGAGGCTTGTCTTAAAGGGTTATTATGTGAACAACAAACTAACCCGGCTGGGTTTGACCATGATTCATGTACATTTAATTAGAGTAAGGTTTCTATAGAGTCCTAGATTGGTACCCTCAAGTGGACAACTTAAGGGGTAAAGGCATAGAACCATCGATTGCACCACTAATCGACTAGTTTTACTGCAAATATGCCTTTTCACATTTAATGGATGATATATATATATATATAT